>ML776752.1:2741879-2761184 GCA_009831015.1 Picea engelmannii | reverse complement strand
TTTTTTTTTTTTTTAATTTTTATATTATCATGATTAGTCTATATATATTTAATGGTTAAATTAATGTATCCAATTTTATAATCATATTTATTTATATGTGAATATGTAAATAAAATATTCTTAAAATCATATTTTATAATCATATTTTATAACGATATCTTACTTTATAATAACCCTTAACCCTTTCCAACATAGAAGAATAATTAGTTGTAACAATTTAGTAAGTGTTAGAAGGTTGAATAAAATAGAAAAAGGGGAGGGTTATGATGATTTTGCACTAAGTGTTAGAACATTGAATCAAGGACAGAAATGAAGATTATGATAACCTAGTAAATAAAAACTATAATACCCTCGATAGGGTGACATATGGAAGCCACATACACCATGTGACCATGCACAACAACCACCCCCTCTCTCTTAGGTTGGAAACATGACGATGCTCATTTACTTATGGTGTGCTCACCTCTGCAAGCGCACCTACTATTGTCCTCCATCCTATACAATGCTCGTGTGACTCTCATGTCTCCTCAGTTCACTCTGTGAGTTAACCTCATCACTCTCCCTTGGAATATGGATTAGTATGCTCTTTCCTCAGCCCTGTGAGCTCTTCTCCCTGTGCCCACTCTTCATTCCATGCTCGATCTCCTCTTTTGCTCCAAACACCCTCCTTTGGCCTCACGCACTTGTTGCACCTCCTATCTCCCTCTGCGCGATCCACCATGTTGTCATCTTATTCCTAGAACACGAGTGATCCAGGTGGATATCGGTGGCCACCCACCTTTTGCAACTGGCTCAAAACATTTTTCTCACAATTTTGGTAATTTACTATTTTTAGTAGTTTTTTGGGTCGTGAACTTCCGGAGCCATTTTGAGGCCCTAAACAATATTTTTTGGGAAAATGAGGAGCAACATGGAAGTTCCTTCGACGTTCCTCACATAAAAATTGTATTCCTCAGATAGATATTTCCAACGGGCTATCGTGTGCCTAAAATGAAGATTGTATGCAAAAGTTACGACCCTCGGAAGTTGTTGTACTAACATACCCAAACGGGGCCCACATGACTTTTGGCGCTTCATCTCTTGGGGTTAGGGTTTTGGATGTCTAGGGTTTTTCACATTATTGTTTATTATAAGATGCCTTCAGAGCCTCATTGTAACCATCTTCTTGCGAATGAGAACAGTCATCACATTTCTTCTCAGAGATAAAACGCCATCATTCTATCAAGCTTGTTTTCTGTTGCATTTTACAGTTTCGCCTTATTTCCTTATTGAATAGAAAACCGGTTTTACTGTATCTCTATTATTTTGTGTTAAGAATCTGTTAAGAATCTGTAGTCATTTCATTCTACTCATAAAATCCAGATCAATGGTATCATAGCGGTCTGCTTCTTGTCATCTTAATGCATGTCCCCAACGAGGTCGGAGTACAAAGAATTGGGTCTCGATATTGTTTCTATTGAGGAAAATATCTCTCGCACACCCAAACAACCTCTCATGGAAAGGGAAAATAAAGGTGACGGGAAAGGAGATCCTTTCAAAATGTTGCTTGAGGAATCCCTCATGCAACAGAGGAATGAGATGATGGATAGTTTTGCGTAAATCCTTCGGTGACTACCAACAAGAGACACATCTTCTTCGAGTGGAGGCACCGCCCCCTTCAAGGTACAAATCAACTTTGATATTCTTCTATTTGAAGGTCAACTAGATGCAAATATTATAAACAAGTGGTTGAATCTACTAGAAGGGTATTTTTTGGTCCATAACTTTTCAAATAGAGAAAATATTACTTTTGCGCTCCTCAAAGTCGTTCCCCATGTCAAAGATTGGTGGGGAAATTTTTGTGAGAAAAAGGAAACAGAGGAACCCTCATTAGTTACAGTCATGACCACCTGGGAATCCTTCAGGGATGCTATTAAGGAACAATACTGCCATGTCGGAAGTTATGACGACTTGTATACCAAATGGACCACATTGCAGCAAGAAAGAGACCAAGCAGTGCTAGAGTTCACAAATATCTTCCATACCTTGTGTACCGAGCTCGGTATCAATGATTGAGAGTGACATATGGTGCTCAAGTATCGCAGTGCCTTGCATAGATACATCCAGAGTGAAATGAAATTTTTGGACATCTTGTCCTTAGACGTGACCTACCAATATGCCATCAAAATCAAGTAGAAGCTCAAACAAAAGATGTGACAATTTGGGCCTGGGAACCCTGCACAACAAAAGCCAGGAAAGAGCGGCCCCAACCCACCGAACAAAGGACAGAGAAAATATGGACAATATCAAGACAACCAGTTCAAGCTGCAAGCAAAGAATGACACTGGAAAGACAAACAAAGATACCGCGAAGTGGTGTGACTTCCATAAGATCGCTTGGCATAACACTAATGATTGTCGCTCAAAGAAGTCCCTAGTGGCCAAAGTAAAAGCCTCTTAATCAGATGTAGGTTCTGACTCTGATTCAGAACCAGAAAGGGGAAGACAGATCATTGATGCGGAACCCAGTGCCATCATTGCTACCACCAAGATCCAACATTGTGAACCAGACAAGCTAAAAGAAGGAAATCACCTCTTGCATTCATAGATGTGGGTAAAAGTCACCCCACTGCACTTCATCATTAATAGCGGTAGCCAAAAGAACCTCATCTCAGCAGAGGTCATCAAGCAACTAGCCTTGCCGATAATGCCACACCCACAACCGTACACCACTGGATGGCTCCTCCAAGAAATAGATCTTTGTGTCATCCAACAGTGTCGACTATCGTACAACATCAAGCCCTTCAAAAATGAGGTATTGTGTGATGTTTCTCCTCTCGAAGTTTGTGATGTTCTTTTTGGCCAACCTTATTTATGGAAACATTATGTTGTATATGAGTCTAGGCCTCATAGTGTTATTATTACATTGAATAATAAATTGTACAGGATACCAGAGGTAGTCCCACATAGTGCTATTTCTTTGATCTCTACTAAGCAATGCAAGAAGTTCATCTCTTACACAAGGAATTTTGTCTTCTTTGTGATTCTCTCTCAGAATGAATGAAATATCAGAGCCACATCTAGGGTCTTTACAACCGACCTCTCCACACAGTAGAATCAAGTAGAGAAGGTTGCAGAAGAATACTCAAATATCTTCTCCTCACCTAGTGAGGTACCTATGCACTGTCAGGTCAAGCACCCCATCGATCTAACCCCCACTGCACCGCTTCCAAATGGGCCAGTCTATCATCGCTCTTTGTTAGAGAATGAGGATATCAAGTGACAGATCTAAGAACTCCTCCAAAAGGGGCACATTCGTCCCATCTCATCACCTTGTGGGATCTCAATCATGCTGGTATAGAAGAAAGATGGAACCTAGCAACCCTGCATTGATAACCGGGCTTTGAATAAAATCACAGTCAGAAACTGGTACCTGATTTCCTGAATTGATGACCTCCTCGATCAACTCACGGGGACCAAATACTTCAGTAAGATTGATCTGAAGTATGGCTACCACCAGGTCCCAATAGAACCGACAGATGTATGGAAGACCGCCTTCATGTCAAAGGAAGCCCTTTTTGAATGGTTGGTCATGCCCTTTGGTTTGACAAATTCTCCAACCACTTTCATGAGGATGATGGATGATATCCTGCGACCATTCACCAGTACTTTTTTAGTGGTGTATCTGGAGGACATTATCATTTACAACAAGACTTGGGAAGAACACTTGCAACATATTCAATAGGTTATGCACACCCTGTGACAACACAAGCTATAGGCCAACTTGGAAAAATGATCCTTCAGCATGGACAGGGTCCATTACTTGGGCTACATCAGGGATCAGCATGGCATACATGTGGATCCAACCAAGATCCAAGTCATTCGTGACTAGGTATCCCCAACCACACTCACTGAGCTTCAAAGCTTCTTGGGCATTGCCAATTTCTACCGCAGGTTCATGTTGGGATTCTCCCATATTGCATGGGCCCTCAGCGAAATAACCAAGGGTGGTGGTAAGGTGAAATTTGTGTGGGGTCGGTCCCAACAATAAGCGTTCGATCATTTGAAGCAACGCTTGTGCTCAACCCCAATACTTTCACTACCAGAATTGCAACAACCCTTTGAGATCGAGAAATATGCTTTAGACTATGTTGTGGGCATCATTATCACTCAGGATGGCCACCTAGTGGCCTACCATAGTGAGACACTATCAGATGTTGTCTGTAAGTACCCTACTTACGATAAAGAAATGTACTCCATTGTGCAAGCCTACTGCTAGTGGAGACATTAAATTCTTGGGAAGGAGACAATCATCCAAACTAACCATAAGCCACTTTGGTTCATGCAGACACAAGGAAAATTTAATAATTCCCTCCATCAAAAGTGGTCCACATACTTGCAGCAATTCCACCTCAACATCAATTATAAAACAGGAAGCCCCAACTGCATTGTTGATTTCTTCAACAGACTGCCATTCGCGACATTCACCACTATGATATACTCTTAATGCCATGAGACCTCTGGATGGCCCCAACTCTATGAGACAGACTCGGACTTCGCCACCACCTACCAAATGTTTGGTGCAAACAAAGTTGTCGATAATTTCAATCTTCAGGATGGGTTGTTGTGTTTTCTGGGCCATATATTTGTTCCATCAAGCGAGCGAGTGAAGCTGATCTGGGAATCTGACTAAAGTTGGGTGGCAGGACACATTGACGTCGAAAATACAATGGTGATTCTATAGAAACATTTCTACTGGCCGAAACTTTGAGAGGAGGTCAACAAGTATATCAGGTCTTGCACTGTCTGTGCTATTGCCAAACTGACCACTAAGAAACAGGGCCTGTAAAACCCTCTTCCTACTCCTGACAGGCCATGGGAATCCATCTCAATGGACTACATGTCAGGCCTCCCATCCAACAAGCGGGGAAAAAACTAGTTTTTTTTGTGGTTGATCTCTTTTCTAACACGATGATTATGGTTGCCTGCAAGAAGAGCATCATAGCAAAGGCCACTGCCAAGCTCTTATTTAAACGAGTCTGGGTAAATTTTGGATTCCCACAAACCATTGTCTCAGATTAGGAAAATCGATTTCTCAACACATTCTGGTCAAGCCTCTAGTCACTGTTGGATACCAAGCTCACCAAATCCATGGCCTTCCACCCCCAAACCGATGGCCAAATCGAGGTCGTAAATCAAATGATTGTGCATATCCTGTGAATGTATAATTCCAATAACCCTCGCACATGGGATGAGAGCCTTCCCTATGTCCAACATATATACAAACGATCCCTGCATAGCTCAACTGGCCACAGCCCCTTTCAGGTGGGGTTGGGATTCCAACCATTGGGTCCCATATATGCTTCACTTCCCCTTGCGGTCACCTCGACCGACTCATATCCTTCTCCAACTGAAGCTGACAAAGCCATCCGGTTCATTGAGCAGATCCATCACATCCACCAACAGGTTCAGGATATCCTACACAAGTCCAATGACAAGTACAAGCAATGCCATGATCAACATCAGGTGCCACATAAGTTTCAGGTGGGCGACAAAGTTTGGTTTCACTTGTAGAAAGAACGTCTTATAGGACCCTATCAGAAGCTTCACCCACTCCATTATGGGACGTACACCATCACCAAGGCTATTGGGGATAATGATTTTGAGCTCAACATTCCTCCTTTCCTTGGCCTGCACCCAATGTTCAACGTGGATTTCCTTCGGCCTTATTTCCCACCAGTATTGGACACCTCAGAAGTAGCACAACAACTGACACCAACATAGCTCAACTTCAAATGCATACAATAGACATCCTGTGATAAGATTGTGGACACACAGATCAAGGTCACTCGACAACAAAAGATCCAGCTTTATCAAGTCGTCAAAGTAGTGCAACTCCTGCACCAAGGCAAGTGGCTTAACCAAGGCCAAATTCAACAGAAATTTCCTCATTTGATGGGGGGACTCAACGAAATGGAGACCATTGCTTTCTAGGGAGGGGGGATTGATCCAGGTGGATATCGATGGCCACCCAACTTTTCCAACTTGCTCAAAACAATTTTCTGGCAATTTTGGTAATTTATTATTTTTAGCAATTTTTTGGGTCCTAAACTTCTGTAGCCGTTTTGAGGCCCTGAACGACATTTTTTGGGAAAATAGGGAGCAACATGGAAGTTCCTTTGATGTTCCTCACATCAAACTTGTAGTCCTTAGATAGATATTTCCAATGGGCTATCGTGTGCCTAAAACAAAGATCATATCAAAACGTTACGACCTCGGGAAGTTTATGTACTAACTTACCCAAACGAGGCCCACATAACATTTGGCACTTCATCTCCTAAGGTTAATTTTTTGGATGTCTAGGGTTTTTGGCATTCCTGTTTATTGTAAAATACCTTCAGAGCCTCATTGTAACCATGTTCTTGCAAATAATCACAAGCCTCACATCTCATCTCAGAGATAAGCTGCCACCATTCTAGCAAACTTGGTTTTCACTATGTTTTATAGTTTAAGCTTATTTCCTTATTGAATTGAAAACCAGTTTTACCGTATCTTTGTTATTTTGTGTTAAGCATATGTTAATAATATGTATTCATTTCGTTCTACTCATAAAATTTGGATCAATGAGGTTTCTCGCTTAGAGCTAGCGCACGCTCAACTTAGAGTGGGTGACTCATTAAACTTATCATCCTTGTTGCACCTACCCCTTCCACACAAAAATGGCTCAATGTTTCTCTCCTCCTACGGGCAAAGCCACCAATCAAAAAACACCCTCTGCTCCATCCATGACTTCTGTCACATGCATTCTTCCCCCCAATAAGGATGAAACCTCCAATTATTCCCCCACACCTCCACCTCATCGTGTCTTCACTTATGTTAAAAGGGAAACTATTTTATCATTGCATCGGTACAATGCATAAATGAAATTTCTCCAGGAGATGATGGAGAACTGCCTGGACCGGATTTGTATTCATGAGCACAAATCCCAACTCAACGCTACACCTTAGAGGAGCTACTATGGGCTACAATGGATCCAAAATGACCAGACTCATCCAAACATGCTTTCCCCTACCGCTATACACACAAGTAACCATAGAACTATCTTTTTTGATTTAGTAATAGGTTGAGCTTAGCTATTTTTATTTTTTATCATAACAATTTGTTAGATAGTAACTACTATAGAAGAATTTTATGGGACTTTTAATTCTCGTGATAGTGTTGGTTTCCTTTCATAACAGCATGAGCACCATTTTTTACATTATATGTAATTTTTTTATCCTGAAAGGTAATACAACTAGAACTACTAGATTACAAAAAAAATAACAACTATAATATGGAAGAAGAATATATCTCATTTTGTAATAACCATTGGGAACATGGATGAATAGATGATCAGTTATGGAAATTAACTAAGTGTTAAAACTTTGAACTAAAGATAAAATAGGAAAAGAAGGTTGGATCAAACATAAAACTAAAAACTATGATAACCTATTAAATAACAACTTTGCTAAGAGTATTTGTACAAAATCAATTAAATTACAATAAATAAACATTTAATAATAAGTTGTAGTAAATAATTTGATTATTTATTTATAATATCAAAATGTTTAAATTTAACAAATTTATTGTTAAATGGGTTTCACATGATTTTCTTATTTATGGAGGTTAATAATCTTTGCTTAATTGAAATTAGTTTGTATATTCCATTCAAATTATAATGGTTAAAATAGATTGTTTTAATCAAATATATAAGTGATTTTGAAATTACTTCATATATTTCACAATATAATAATTTAAATAATTAATTATATCATTATTAATAAGAAAATGTTAAAATTTAACATAAAGAAATTTCATATAGTTTCTCTTGGAAAACTTTTCCCTTTAATAAAATTAACTTGAATATGTGTTTTAACCATATGGTAGTTATTTTAAATATATATTTATATAAAATTATGATAATCTTTTAAAAAAGTTTACTTATATTAAAATTTATTATTTATATAACTTGAATGGGTCTAAGTGTTTTTATTTGTTGAAATTCAGAATACAATAAGTATACCTTATTATTATATATTAAAAAATTAATCTATTGCAATAAAAGTCATACAATTTTATCTATAGAGACATTTTATGATTTATTTTTAACTTGATATGTCTTTTATTGTCTCATTTATTCATCTTCTTTCTCAGAGTTGGCTGGCTGGCTACTCTTTGGAAGCATTCAATTCCAAAATATTAACCTGCACACTATATCGTTTTGGAATTGGACAATTGCGTTTCAATATGATAGACTTTTAATAAACAAAGGAGCGAAAGAAATCAACAGTGCAACGCTTTATACATATAATCTTTTAATAGCTAGAAACCGCAAAATTGCCTTTCATTAAACGATATTGCCGTTCAACTACTTTTTGACCCAAACTGCTCTCTTTTTTCATGTTACAAACGGTGCTCCTGTTAATTACTAATTAGTAATTAAAAATATACAACAATGATGGGTAAATGCGTCCTTTAAATTACTGTACTGACCATAGATTGCAGGACAGACTTGTCCAGGAATAGATACTGTCGCTGACCGCCTATGTCAAGAGTCAAAGAAAAGGCCAATGAATAATTTTGAAATTCTTTAAAAACTTTGATGATTATGAAAAATAATTGAAATATACAAGGGAATTAAGTCTCATTTAAAATATCTTTTCTGAAAAGTAAAAATAAAAATTATAATTTTTTTATTTTTATTTTAAAATATTAAAATCAATAAAATATAAATAATCTTTTATGAAAAATGTAAAAATAAAAATTATAAAAATGTTCTTTTGTTTATATTTTTATTTTTTTTAATAAAAATATATGTTATCTTGTCTTAATTTTTTTTTAGATAAAAATATATATTACCTTGTCTTAGCAGAAAGCTTGTCTTTTGGTATAGAAATGTAACATCATATTGTGCGAGATGTTCTGTCAATGCTTTGCCACTGCAGTGGAAACCAGAAGAGATGGACATGGCAACTCTTCATAACTCCAAAACTTAAAGAAACTGCGACAATTGTCGACATACAAACAAGGGGACTTGCCATTTGTTCTACCACGAGCATGGAAACCAGAACAGATGGTGGAGTGACTGCCCCGACCACCTATCAGACCTATCAAAACTGAACCAGAGACTAAGGTAGGAAAAAATTGCAAAAACTTAGCCATTAAACCAAAAAAAAAAATGTGAGAATGCTAGACATAGGGCAAGCCAGGGCATCCGTCTTGATGGAGTCTGAATGTGAAGAGCTTGCAGCAAGTCGGGCAACGACTCTTCTGAGGCTCTCGTGACAGGGAATCATACAAGGCATCCAGACGTTTGTTGAAGAAATTCTAGCGTTGCTTCTGCTCTGCTAGGTCCCTTCTTATCTCAAAGATTAAGACCAGGTGGTCTTCCATGAGTGTGTAGGAGTTTGGAGCCTAGTCTTAATCCATGGTGGCAGCAGCAGAGTCGTTAGCAGCACCAGAGTCAACTATAGGGTCTTCATCCATGGTGGAAGCAGAATTATGTCCCGAGTAGTCCTCTAGGGGTAAGACTTCTTCTTCCACAATGCAACCCGTCACAACTCACTCCTGAAATGGAATGGTCGTGCAAGTACCGGGCTGGTCCTCCATGGCTATTGACGGTAGCAAAGGAAGAAATTCCTCCCAATTGGTTGTAATTTCTTCTTCAATCGGGAAGCTATCATGGAGACTCTCTGTGATGGGAGAACGAAGCTTTGATTGAGCCTATACAAACCAATTTTTCCGAGAGGAACCTGGATAGTCCTTTCCTGGTATGGGAGCTCGAGAGACATGTCCCGGGCTGTAGTGTGTGCCAAGGGGACTCTATGTGCTTGGAGGGCGAGGCTCTCGAGGGGCCTGTGCAAACCAATTCTTCCGAGAAGAACCAGGATGGTCCCCGCCCGGTGTGAGAGATCGTGAGGTAGGCCCTAGACGGTTGTGTCTGCAAACCTGCTATAGTAGGTTGGTTGTCGTTGGGGCTTGCCTCTTTCTCATTGTATGGCTACACAGGGCACTAAGCAGACTTAAATTCCAACTGAGCAAGATAAATATGAGAGGAGAACTAGAGGATTGATGTTGTGCTTTGGGACCAAGTGCCCAATATACAACTTCCCGCACTCTGAAACGACCAGCAAGGCAGAGGCATTTATGGATATGGTAGCCATTAGTGCAGGTGTAATTTCCATAGTTGAAATCGTACTGAAGTCGAGGAGCCAAGCTTGGCCCTCCATTAAGGCCCAACGCACTAAACCTTGACGCTCATGTACAGTAACCATCGCGACTGTACAGGGCACAGGGGAGGAGTGTGGCAGCGAAGGGTTTTAACTGCCCTCGTAATCTCTGTGTCCATTGATGCATTGATGCGTGGGAACCATGTGTCACCCCATCCTTGGACTTTTATTTTAAAATATTAAAATCAATAAAATATATAATATTTTTAATAAATTTAGTACCTATTAATTGTTTTTTGAAAATTTATTTATTAAATTATTTTTGACTAGTGGTTTCATGGTTGTTAAGTCTGAAATATGTCTATTCATTCATACAACATTGTTTGCATACGTGTCAGATCTATGATCGTTTGCATCTTTCACGTTGAGAGTTGTACTCTGCTTGGTTAGATTTTGGAAGCTGCCAAATTGCAGTGTAAATAATGAAGTTAAGTTATACTCTTCCTTGTTACATTTTGGAAGTTTCCAACTGGTAATGGAAATAGTGAATTTCTCTTCTATAGGTTAAACTTTTTTATCAATAAGATGTACCATATTTTAACAATAATGTGAGAGTACTAAAGAATATGTAACAGTGAGATAGCTTACACATAGGCTTCATCTCCATACAACTTGTATTACAATGTTAAACATGCATTCTCTAAACTTGTTACAATTTAAAAAATGACTTGACACACTGCAATGCAAAAGATTTTACAGTCTTAGTAAACAAAACAACTAACTCCTTCATAATCCAGTTTGCTTGCACACATGAAGATATAGAGGGATTCACTCATTTATTGATGATTACCTGAACTGCAACAATCGACCTCCAGTAAACAAAAAAGAAACCGATAAAATGGAGACATTCTTCATATTATGTCAATGATTTATTCATAAATATTTTTCTCGATTATGATTGTAGAAGAAGATAATTAAAAGAAGTGAAATCTTGTTTGCATTGAGCCAAATAAGGGTCAAATTGTCCTGTCCATATCATGCCCAAATCAAATGATTTCTACGTCGAATTCTAAAGGGTTCACGTCAGGAATGGTATCTGCATGGCTCTCAAAAGGAATTAGAGGATTTAAACAGTGGTATTTATACAGTCAAGTAATCGCATTTGACTATAAATAGATAGGTATGCACGAAGCTAACGATGCCCTCCTGATACCGTTTTTCTTTACAGATATAGAAATGGATAATTTTAGGTTTTAACCACTTAGCCATGGGGGTAAAGTGGCGGATGCAATAGTCTTGTTTTCACTATGAAAATGAAATCTTTTGAAAAAACAATAATAATTTTTCACTGCGAATACGAAAACTTTGGAAAAATTATCATAATTGTATCTGATGTACTAAATATAAAATCTCCGTTCACTGCGTTAAACATTCCATAAATTTCTTTTAATTTTGTTTTATGTGTTTCCATTTTAGTTCTATTCATTCAAGGAGCAGCATCTCTGCACAACGAGGTGCGGGAAAACATCAAGTGTTATACAGATTTGAAACCGGTTCGAATCATAAAATAAAGGGCTCACTTTGATCCTTAATAGTTAACCCATTTCTGATTCCAGCCTGTCTATTTTATCATACGAAAAGTTTTATATTATTTATAAATCCAACTTTATCAAAAACAATCCTTCTCCACCTTGGATTGTTTTGATGTTCATAGTATTATGAATAGTATTTGACTCTAAGAGTGCCATCATTGTCTGCGACAAAATGATTTTAAAATTTGTTATGTGTATTTAATCAAGTGCGGCATCTTTAAAGTTAGGAGGCACGCAAGCTTGGAGCAATGGCTTTGAAGATAAGATAGAATAGTGGAGCTCTGGTAGCAAGATGCGTTGATGCAGGCTCATGGAAAAAACTATTATCTTCTCTACGTATTGTCTAGATTGGGAGGAGTCGTCCTTACATTACATTGAATTCGGTCTTTCTCTACGTATTGTCTAGATTGGGAGGAGTCGTCCTTACATTACATTGAATTCGGTCTTTCAGCCTTTTTCTTTATTATTATCGGTTGTTTTGGCACATGTTTTCTTACAATGCATTAAATATATAAATTAAATTCTTAAATTACTTCTTACCTATATTGATTTTAGTAATGTCTTCTAAATTATCCTTCTACTTCTTATCTGTATTGATTTTACAATGCATTATATATATATATATATATATATATATATATATATATATATATATCAAATTCTTAAACTAATTTTTACCTGTATTGATTTTAGTAATGGCTTATAAATTATCCTTCTTCGAATGCATGATTTGAACCGTTAAAATTTTTATGCATTGTTTTGATTTTGATAATGTTTGATTTTAACCATGTTTTGTATATTTTATTTTTTTTAAATGTATTAATTTCCCTAAAAATTTACATTTATTTCTGGGATGTATTTTTTTAACCAATTTTTCTATATTTTACCTATATTATTTAAGTGTCTCTTAAAATCCTTATTCGGATTCATTTAACCAATATTTGTATATTATCCCTTGAAAAACACAATATGATGCATTGATATCAATCTTTCTTTTATGTTTTTATAATGCATTGATAATAATCATAATATTCAATATAATTATGTTTATATAATAATATTGAACAATTAAGAACATTAATGCTACAATAAGTTATTAAATCACCTAAACAAATAGAATAATTAAAAAAAATAAGACCCTGAAATGAAGAGGAACCTCAAACCATAACTATATATATAATTTCAAAGCATCAAATTCAAAAAAAACATATACATAGTGATATTTCTCTTAAAATTTCTAATGTAAAATTTTGACATGATTTTTGATGTACAAAATCAACCTAGATTCATTTTAAATCTAAATTTATGGATAAATTTTGGAAAATGGATTGAAACACTTTTTTCAAATTTTACATTATAAAAAAGTGTTTTTCAATGTTTAGAAAAAAAAGAAATAAATATTTACAACACTAAAAATGTCTCCTCCATATTGTTTTATATATATATGAACTTGAAGTTTCATATGGAAAGAGATGATAGTTCCCTCATGAATTTCTTACTCACTCATAGTGTGAATAAATGATGCAAATGACATGCCTTGGGGACTATCATTAATATATTAATACATAATTAATGTATTAATTAATTATTACATTAATATTATATTAATGTATATAAATTAATGAAATCTATTAATGTAATAGATAACAATAACGTATAAATGTGATCTATAAATTAAAGTATTATCTTACATTAGTTAAGTAATGAGTCCAACCATAATCCTTTATGGCTAGATGAGGACCTTGTTTTATCTAATAGCTATAAAAGAAGCTGTGAAGACCTAATTGAGAACTTGTTTGGTACTAAGTTGGTCAAGCTCTGCAGCTCTCAAGACCTAATAATTTTCAATGAAGTAATGAAGTGGCCAAACTCCAACCAAATGACCTAATAATTTTCAATGAAGTAATGAAGTGGCCAAACTCCAACCAAATGATCCGTATTCATGGGCTAGGTGTAGTCATGGGCTAGGTAGTAGCGTTATAGATTATGTGATATTTATATCCCTGTTTCCAACCAAATAACAACTTTTGACCTTTTAAATGACCATGAGCCTCACTCTGATCATACACCTTTAACCCTAACTCTAAAATTTTCCATGCATAGGGGCACCATTGAAGAGAATTCTGATCAAAGAAATTTACGCTTTGACAAAAGTAAAGTTGACATTTTATTAAAGGATTTAAATAGTAAATTTAACCTCCTAACTTATAAGGACAACATTGAAGAACTCTATCATAATTTTACAATTACCCTTTCTATTTCTATTAACAAGTTCTCTTTCGAGGTGTCCTATAAAAAGAATAATAAAACGACCAACCCTTTGTATGATAAAGAATGTAAAATTGCTAGGAAATCCATTAGGGATGCTTCTAATGAGCCCTTAACACTTGATAAGATCAATACGTACAAATCCCTAATTAAAAGGAAAAAAAGATACTATATCAATAAAAGGCAAGATAAACCTTCACAACTATACAAGTTGGATCCTAAGAAGTTCTATTAAAAAGGGAAAAAAAAAGATACTATTAAAAAAACACCAAATCAAATTTTAAAGAGAAAATGTGGTGTGATAAAGAGTTAGAGGAAAAAATAAAATTAAGGTATTATAAATATGTCATCAACCCTAATATAGAAGATCAAAATTATCTATCTGTTTTGCTAAGTGTAAAGAAAAAAAATGCATTGCTAAGAAAAGAACAAATTCTCACAAGCTCTATAGTGAAACTGAGAGCTGGTCAATTCCTGAAATGCCATGGGATGAAAGAGTGTGTCACATTTGTGACACTAAGAAGGTTGAAGATGAAAATCACTTTCTCTTACATTGTCGAGCGTATACCCATATTGGATCTCATTTTCAAAATATTTATCACACTACCAACCTTCCTAACATCTTAACTCAAAAATAGTATGGTGATCTTGGAAAGCTTCGGTTAATTCTTTTCAAGGAGAGAAACAAAATTCTAAAGAATCACAAGTAATAGTTTACCCTCTTAACGTCTGATAGTCCAATTCGGTCTTAGTGGACATTAATCATCATCATCGTCATCATCATCCTAATGTAGTTGTTTCAAACATTAATAATGCAATGTATTAATTAATTAATAAATTTATACATTATTAATTAATACATTGCTAAAATATTAATACATTAACAATATATTAAATACATCAATAAATACATTAAATGCATAAAAAAATACCTCAAAGGCATTATTAAATAAATGACTAAATTATTAGTACACTAACAAAGTAATACATTAACTTTAATATATTTGGTAGTGCATTATTATATTAGTCTAATGTATAAATTAAAGTATCAATACATTAATGAATAATCTAACATATTAAACTATTATTTCATTGGTAAAGTAGTAATACATTACAGTATATGTTTTTTTTTGTTTGTTAATGTGGCCAAACCTGTTGGCATTGGGATTAACCTGTGGCTTGAGAAACCACAACTCAGGGGCATCTAAGCCGTCAAAATCACCCGGGGATCGCACCCGGCCTGAGCCACACTAACCCTTAACATGGTTGGAGTTTTTGTCCCCGTGGGTTTTGAACCGGTGACTTTTCAACACAGAGTGGCTTAACAACACACTTCGTCACCGACTGTCCTACACCTTGGGGACTACATTACAGTATATGTTAATAATGTAATGTAAAATTATTGATATATTAATAATGTAATATATTAGTTTATTTATACATTAATACAATATTAATTAATACATTGTCAAAGTATTAGTACACTAATAAAGTAATACATTAATAATATATTATGTGGAAAATACATTAATAATATATTAAATACTTCAATAAATACATTACATCCATTAATAAATAAATTTCCAAAATATTAATACAATAATAAAGTAGTAATACATTGAACTTAATTTATTTAGTAATATATTATTAAAGTATTGACACACTAAAAATACATTATTGTAATGTATAAATTAAATAATTACTATAATAATGTATAATGCAACATATTAAAGTATTATTATATTAAAGTAGTAATAATGTATTCTTAAAATAAAAATACATTATAAAATACATTATTGAAGTAGTAAAACCTTAATCAATACATTATTAAAGTAGAAATATATTAATGAAATATTATTCAAGTATTAATGTATTTATTGAAAATGAGTATGGTTGAGCATGAACATTGTTTCTTATGATCATGAGTGAATGAAATTGATACATTAAAGTATACTAAAATATAGTAATTTAATTAATTATTTAATACATTAATACATTTTTAATAAATACAATACTAAAGTATTCAGACACTAATAAAGTATTAATACACAAACAAAATAATATATTAATAAGGTAGTAAGACATAAATAAAACATTATTACATTAATATAATGAATACTTTAAAGTATACATTTATATGAATGTATAATGTAACATATTAATTAATTAGTTTATATATTAATAATGTATTAATTAATTACCTAGATGGGGTGCCACGTGGCACAATTAGGTAGAAAACTGGACCTGATAAGCCTGGGGAGTTATTATCCCCGACCACCACCCCGTGTGCATTTACTCCCCATGGCTCACACCATGAGGTAAATTAAGTTAGTGTGCCTCGCTCGGCTCTTAGGCGAGCGAACCAACCAAGAATTTGGTACCAGGAGGTTGAAGAGGTCATGTTGGCCTTCAGTGGCAATGGGAGGGGTCATTTCGGGCTCTCATGGCATTAAGAGTAGCCCCAGAACTCAACTGAACTCATTTTCTACTTGGTGCCCTCTTCTTGGAGAGCACTTCAGCCTTCACGATTTTTTAGGTATCATCATTCTAAACCTATGCATTAGTGGCATCTTCCTGGCCTCAATTCACCCCCTGTGAACTAGGAACTTCCATCCCACTTCATTATTGTCGGACACCTCCATCTCCCTCCACGTCATCCTGCTTCTTTCCACAACCTCCTTTCACTCACTCCACCATCCCATTTCCCCCCCTACAATGCCATGGGAGCACAAAAATCCCAAGAGGGGCGCTCTGAAAACTAACGCCCTCTCTCAAGCTACCAGGCTCACTACCTCCCAAAGGTGTTCATCGCTCACTTTTCCCATCCCCGTCATTCTACCGACAACACTTAGTCTACCTCGCTTCAGTCTCATGAGGCTTGCAATGTAAATATGGAAACAACATCCTCCACGACGCAATTCCCCTCGTTTCCACCTCTACCTCTGCATTATAGTCCAAACATAGTGAAAGAGGAGTTGCAACCTCCGACATTTCATTATAGTCCAAGAATAGTGAAAGAGGAGGCACCACCCTTAGGTGTGCGCCTACCCTTAGTAACCAACTTTTTATCCCCCCCAGCTGTCAAGCCAGAAGAGCCCTACTACGGTGACGGAAGGCGCTAAGTGGAGGAGGAGATCCCTCCAAGTTGGCAGCTGTGAGGTACAAACAAGGAAACAACGGCAGTGAATGATGATGAGATGGGCAAGGGAGAAGAGGCTTCAGACTTTGCCAACTATATCGCAGAAGAGCACCTTAAGCTCCTCTTCGAGATTAGGCAGCAGCAGGACGACCAAATGAATTGTCAAGGTGTTATCAGTCAAAGAATGGACATTCTTCTCGAGGGACTCACAGATGTTCCAGTACAAGCACGATGCCCAACTTGTAGAAAATGATTCACCCTAGCCTATACCATCCATGGACAACCAGGTTCCTCCATGGACTGAAGGGGTTCACCCTAGGTCATAGGTTTTTGTTTATTTCAGTTATAGCGTTGGTGGTCTAATCTACCATGATGACAAGCTATATGATTCAATCATTTTTTCTCATTTTGTATGTATAATTCTATTAGTAATAGAGGCTTTGTATATGGCCAGCCCTAGATTAGGAAGGAAGAACTAGGTTCCTGCAAACACTTGCAATTTTTTGTATAATTTTTGTATAAT
The DNA here is from genome assembly GCA_009831015.1 of Picea engelmannii. Taxonomy (NCBI): domain Eukaryota; kingdom Viridiplantae; phylum Streptophyta; class Pinopsida; order Pinales; family Pinaceae; genus Picea; species Picea engelmannii. Next base: position 2,743,476 of record ML776752.1, on the reverse strand, counting down.
TTCTTACAGTCATGGTAGTGCCAAAATAGATCGGAGCCACTTGTTCTCATTTCCCTCCTGTGACAGAACAGGTAGCTGCCAAGTGTCACTATATTGTAGACAATTGATATAATATAAGGTTTCTTCTTTTATTTAAAAAAAAATGTATTGATTAATTAATACATTAATGTATAATGAAAGGTATATTAATTAATGTATACATTAATACATTACTTAATTTACATATTAAATACATTATTAATAATGTATTTATTAATATTATTTATCTTTTTTGTAAATAAAGGTGGAGCCTTAAATTAATACCAACTGAAAGCTTACAAAAAATTGCAGCCTATCAACATACACAGAGCTAACAGCGGAAGTTGGAGCTACTCGTAACCAAATTACAATGCTTTTCATGGTTTTCACTTTTTTCAAGACTTCACGTATCGTGATTTCATGACCTTGGAGGATTTTTGCCTCCATACTCTCGACTCCCGATAGTCAATGTCCTGAAACCTTCTAGCATTGGAACAATGGGCCGAGATTGACGCTGTCGAATACCTGTATGGACAATGGTCCAGATTCTCTCCCTTTTTTCACTACTTCGTGTATCGCGACTACGTGACTTTTGAGGATAGCTTCCTCCATGCTCTGGATTCCCGATAACCGATGTCCTGAAATCTCCTCACCTTGAAACAATGAGCCCATATCGAGAGTGTTGAGTACTCATATAGTCAATGGTCTATATTCTCTCACTTTTTTCACAACTTCACGACTTTGGAGGATAGCTTCCTCTATGCTCTGAAATCCCAATAGCCAAAGTGCCAAAATATTCTCGCATAAGAACGATGGGCCCAGATCGATAGTCTTGAGTGCCTATAAAACCAACGGTCCTGATTCTCCTCCATTTTGCATGCCTTCGCTTATCATGAATTCGCGACTTTGGAACACAGTGCCCACCATGTGCTAGACTCCCAAAAGCCATATTCCTGAAATCATGTGTCAACTGCTTATCATCTATGCTTTCGTTTATGGGAACCCCCTCTCATGAGCTTCTGATAATTTCTAACTTGGAAGAATTATTGAGTGATCGAGGATGTCACCCTGTCTAGGTTAGGTCCGTCCAGCTGGGCAAGATCTTTGCATTGGAGTGAGAGGGGTGAGATTCGTGACTGCCAGGAGTTATGGAAAATGATCTGTTGCATTGAGTCAACTCCTGCATTGGTCAGTGTGTCTGCAACTTTGTTCACACTTCGCCGAATGTGCGAAGGGGTAATAGTTAGAGAAGGTCTGAGAAGTGCCTAGAAGCTATAAAGAGGGCCTAGGAGGCATCAATTGGAGTGATTTTTCCTGAATCTCTTCCATTAAGGACTTTTTAACCAAGTTGATTATGATTTTGGAGTCTCCTTCAATGATCAGACATGTTAGGTTTTGATCTAAATCCATTTTCACTCTGAGAATACCCCAAATTTCTACTCAATTTTTAATGTCGCATCGAATATTTTCAACAGTGATGCTTTGGATTTGGCCAGAGTTGTTTCTTATGACCGCTGCATATTTATATCTCCCTGGATTACCTTTTGAAGCTCCATCAAAGTTGAATTTATGGAATCTA
>ML776752.1:2711482-2727349 GCA_009831015.1 Picea engelmannii | reverse complement strand
ATATTTGATAAATTTAATGATGAAATGTGATTTACATTGCTATGATGTCTAGGACTGATGAGCCCCTGGAGGGCATATCCTTTGATGTGCAGGACCATGCCCGGCGGACAGGTACCAGAGGATCGGTGCACATGGGGAGATGATTAGCTCGGACCTCTAGTCTCCTTTGTTTTGTCTCGCAAATAGGTGCATCATCAGTGGTCTTATCTTCCTGACTATCTCTCTTGGGCAGCAATCTGTGAAAGGGGTTTCCTTGACTTGACCTTTACCTTTCAGCCTTTCTTTAAACCAGATTTCCTTAGGGACGTATCCCTTGGATTTTCCCTCCTAAATAGAAAGAGCTCCCCATTGAGGTGACAGTGGGTGGGAAGCTCCTGTTACGCCGGTTTCAAGCCCTGACTCAAGCTCTTGGACCTTTCCTACAAACCGTGCGATAACAGTACTTAGACCGTTTTGTACAAGTGTTTCTAGATGACATCCTCATCTATTCCAAGAATGAAAGAGAACATGATCAACACTTGTGAGTGGTGTTGTCCTGCCTTAGAGAGACCAAATTGTATGGGAAGTTGTCGAAGTGTTCCTTCTTCCAGAAAGAGATCCACTATTTAGGTCATATCATCTATGGTGAAGGAATCTCTTTGGACCCAGAAAAGGTAAAGGCCATTATGGAGTGGCCAGTGCCGAAAAATGCCCATGAGGTGAGAAGCTTCATGGGGCTAGCAGGTTATTATCAAAGATTTGTGGAAGGATTATCAAAAATAGTGAAACCCATCACCACTTTGTAGCGCAAGGGTGTTAGGTATGAATGGACAAAAGAATGTGATAGTGCACTCATTGATCTTAAGAGGTTACTAACTAGTGCGTCAATTCTATGAGTGTCGGATATGGAAAAGGACGTCACAGTCTACATGGATGCCTCAAAGAAAGGATTGGGGGCCATGCTAATGTAGGATGGAGGAGTGATAGCTTATGCATCAAGGAAGTTGAAGAAACATGAAGAGCTTTACACTACTCATGATTTAGAGTTGGCAACTGTAATGCTAGCTCTAAAACTTTGGAGGCACTATCTTGTGCAGTGAAACTTTGAGCTGAAAATGGACCATCAAAGTCTAAAACATATCTTCACTCAAAGGGATCTAAATGCCAGGAAAAGGCGATGGAGTGAGTTGATGAGTGAGTATGATTTTGGTATTTCATACACTAAGGGAAAGGAAAATGTGGGCGTAGATGCCTTGACTAGGAGACCACGTGTCTTCTCCTTGGTACCCTTAAAAGTCAATCTAAGGGATAGTGTGTTGGCGCAACTCCAAGGAGACAGTTGGTATTTAGAGATTACTTCAAACCTCTAGAGTGGGAGGAAATTAGATCCAAAGTATGAAGGATATAGTCGGGAAGTAGACAAACTATTGAGATATTGGGGAAGGATGTACATCCCTGAAGATGGGGATATTCGAAGCATCATACTGAAGGAAGCCCATAGAGCACTTTATTGTGCACATCCAGGTGTGAAGAAGATGTATGCAGACATGAGGAAGCTCTTCTTTTGGGTAGGCATGAAGCGTGATGTGGTCCATTTTGTCGCCAAGTTCTTGGAGTGTCAACAAGTGAAAGTCGACCACCACCACCCGACAGGCCTCCTACAACCACATGATGTTCCTATGTCCAAGTGGGAAGTCATTTCTATGGATTTTGTTGTGGGGTTTCCGCTCACATATCATAGACATAATGCCATTCTTGTGATAGTTGATAAGTTAACCAAGAGTGCTCATTTTATTCTGGTTAGAGACACTTACGATGTCACTAATGTGGCACGTATGTTTGTAAGTGAGGTTATCCATTTTCACAGGATACCTAAGAAGATCATTGCAGATAGGGACTCCAGATTCACTGCTAGGTTTTGGACAAGTTTACAGTCAACATTGGGTACTCAGTTGAACTTAAGCACAACTTATCATCCTGAAACAGATGGGCAAACCTAGAGAGTAAATTAGGTCATGGAAGACATTCTTAGGATGTATGTCATGGGTAATAAAACCCATTGGGAGAAGTACCCTACGAAGCTCTGTATGGAAGGCCATGCAGAACACTGTTGAGTTGGGATAGATTAGAAGACCGAGTAACAGTTGGGCCAGAATTGACTCAAGAGATGGAGGAACAGGTGATTTAGATTAGGCAAAGACTAAAGGAAGCACAGGATAGGCAGAAAAGTTATGCAGATGCACACAGGACTGACTGAAGTTATGAAGTGGGAGAAAAGGTTTTCATTCGTATCAGGCCTAACAAGATTACCATATGGTTCAGGAAGGGGACAAAGTTGTCACCTCAATTTATAGGACCATTCAAAATCTAAGAGAAAATTGGACCTATTGCCTATCGTCTCGTACTGCCACCCCATCTGCATAAAACTCATAATGTTTTTCATGTATCTGTTTTACGTCATTATGTTGCCGATGAATCACATAAGCGAAATTGGAAGGAATTGCAGGTATCAAATGCAAGAATTCTCACAGTAGAACCATTATGCATATTGGACCGTAGAGTCCGGCAACTCAAGAACCATCTGGTAGACCAAGTTAAGGTCCAATGGGACAAGTATAGTCCAAGATCTGCTACTTGGGAAGACGCCGAGACACTATGACGAGACTATCCCTCACTTTTTTGACCACCTCGAGAATATGTTTCTCGAAGGTGGGGTGTATGTAACACCACCTTTTGACTTAGAAAACTAGGATTACATGAGGCCTACACACTTTTATTTTCAATTCACAAGTGAAACTATTAAATGATACATTGGAACTTTTAGACGTTTAAATTTTATGAATGTTTAAATCTATTTGGATAATGATGGATATGATGCGATATATTGTGAGAATGTAAATTTTATGAATGTTTAAATATTACTGATGATGATGGATATGATGCGATCTACTATGTGAATGTAAATTCTATGAATGTCTAATTGTTATTGATGATGATGGATATGATGCGACATATTGTGTGAATGAGAATCTTATGAAGGTTTGGGTGCTATTAGAATGATGTTGGATATGATGTAATCTATTTTGTAAATGATAATTTTATGAATAGGTGTCGTTAGTTGGATTATGGAATATTATGAGATCTATTTCTAACTTGAAAACTTTGATGTTAAAGTGGTTGGTATGAAGATACCGAATCGAATTTATGGTTGTATGCAATTACATGATAATAATGCATAGAAATGTATGAGTTTGTGTTACAGACTAATCTGCAGGTTATGGGCTATGAAATAGCTAAGGGATAATGATGATGAAAGTGGATGTCATGACTAGTAGTTGAGTAACATTATGGTATGAATCTTTGTATGTGAAATTATATTGGTTTGGATGCATTGCTATGATATGTGGACCAGTGCAGGATTTTAGGTGGTGAGACTTCCCAAAACTGAATAGATGACAAAACTCCCAGCAACACGGTGCCACTGTGTATTCCATTATAGGGTGTAGACCCTAGTTATGGTTAGGAGGGGTGGAGGCATTTCCCACCGTGTATCCTCCGAAACCTGAAGTCATGGGGGGACGATGTTAGATCACACTCCCCTAGAAGTGTGATGATGACTGTCAGTTGCCTACTGAGGAAGTTTGGTCAAGGTAGTGACACTTCCACTTACGGGTTCTATTTGGAGTTAGGTCAATGTAGTTGACTCTTCAAGATAGTCCAGCAAAGGAAGGATAGGAATGGAAGATGGAAGTAAGTTAGGGAGGAAGGATGAGTAGAAATAGTTGAGAGTGTATGGAGATTTGTCTTATGGTGGAATCTATTGTTTTTCCTTCTGAAAAGAAAATGTGTATATATGTGAATATTCATAATCATGTAACTAAACTACAATTGTCTAAATAACATTGTTGAACTAGAAAATTATAATTAAAGGATTTTGCAAGCATTTGATTGGTTTATTTTCTTTTATAAAATGAATTGTCTTGTTGAATGGATTGGATGCATATGGAAATTACTATAGAGATGATAGTTATTGATATTAGCATATGAAATGTTAATTTTTATGCCATTATTATAGTTCTTTGCATTTTAATAGATAAGAGCATCATAAGAACAACATCACTGAGAAATACACATTCACAAGAGACACGACATTTATCCTTGGAAACCCTCTAGGGGAAGAAAACCTAGCAAAAACTTCCTTATCATAAATAGCTTATACAATGTTCAAGAGATAACTCAAACCAATACAGATAGTCCTCCCCAAGAGATGTGCCACTCTTCTCCCTCTCTCCAACTGGTAATTGCATATTGCCTCATAAGAGAATGAGCAAGTGAGTTGTGTGTAGAAGTGGGGTGCTAGCCTCCCTATATATACAAGACTGGCACGTGTGAAAGGTTTTCACTGGTAGGGCCAACCTCTCACTCTGGGTGGGTAAACCCACCTTTAATTTAATTCTGGGTCTCAATAATAACTGATGGGGTCGACTTCTTATTCTTCCTATTACAATTGTCCGATGACCAATCCGCAAAAGGGGATTTGGTCCTAATACAATTACCAACATGATTAATCCACAATGGGGATTAATCCAATGAATATAATAATAATAAGAAGAAGAATACTCTTCGCAGTTACAATATTTCAACACTCCCCCTTAACAAGAAGGGTCTTCTTCAACAACATCGGGTGAGAGAGGTCTGCATCATCTGTGGCATCAGGAGGACAGTATCGTCAATATCATCTTGAAACATTGGCTAGCACATTTACAAGCCATCAGAAGTTTTCTTCATCGAAAGCATCATCATTCTCGAAAGAATGACATCATCATCTGCATCAAAATGTATCAGTAAAAATGATACCTCATCACAGCACTAGGATGGCACATCACAGTACTACACTGGCTCAATGTCACAGTGGTTAAGTTGGTTGCTCAGTGTCAGTCACATATTTCATTACGTCTAACAATGAGGTCATAAGCAAGGAATCATCTTGCTTTACGTCTAACAACTAGGTCAGAAGAAAGGAACACATCGTCATATCGCTTTACATCTAACAGCTAGGTCAAAAGCGAGGAATCATCTTGATTTATGTCTAACAGCGAGGTCAGAAGCAAGGAACACATCAACATCTCGCTTTACATCTAAAAACAAGGTCAGGAGTGAGGAACACATCCTGCTTTACGTCTAACAACTAGGTCAGAAGCAAGGAATCATCTTTCTTTACGTCTAACAGCGAGGTGAGAAGCAAGGAACACGCAGCGTCATGTTTTACGTCTAACAACAAGGTTAGAAGCAGTGACTCATCTTTCTTTACGTCTAACAGCGAGTTCAGAAGCAAGGAACACACAACATCATGCTTTACATCTAACAACGAGGTCAGAAGCAATGACTCATCTTGCTTTTCATCTAACAGCAAGGTCAAAAGCAAGGAACACACAACGTCATGCTTTACATCTAACAGCGTGGTGAGAAGCAATGACTCATCTTGCTTTACATCTAATAGCAAGGTCAGAAGCAAGGAATAAATATATATATACTCCCCCTTTCAGGGAGGGTCCTTTCGAACTATACCAAGCTTATCCCAACAACTTGTTCATCCATGCTAATGTACTGGAGCTTCAAGGCTCCTCTTTGTACCATGTCATGGATGAAATTATAGTGGATCTCTATGTGCTTCGAACTGTCATGGAATACATGATTCTCTGTCATCTTTATGCAGCTCTGGTTGTCACATAGAATCATGGTTGCTCTCATCTCCAAGTCAAATAGGCTAGTCAACAACTTTCAAAGCCATATAGCTTTGCAGCTAGTAGAACATTCGGCAATGCACTCTGCTTCCACTATGTTGAGAGCAATACTGGATTGCCTCCTACTCTGCCATGAGATCATGGCTGATCCCAAACTGAAACAACATCCGGAAGTGTTTTTCCTGTCTGCAATGCTTCCTTCCCAATCTGCATCAGTATATCCACTCAATGTGAAGTCATGATCTCCATCATAGCTGAGAACATAATCCATTGTACCTTTAAGGTACCTCATCACATGTTTTACAGCCACTAGGTGAACATGTCTGGGCTCTACCAGAAACTAAATCAAGGTGTTCACTGCAAAACAGATGTTTGGTCTGGTGTTCGTCAGGTGCATCAGTGATCCAATAATCTACCTGTAAAGTGTGGCATCTATCAAGTCTGATGAAGTATCGATCAACAGCTTCAACTTTGCTTCCATGGGTGTATTCATGGACTTACATTCTAGCATGTCAAATCTCTTTAAGATTTCGACCGTGTACTTCCCTTGGTTAAGGAAGATTCTTTCTGGACTCTGCCATACCTCAAGGTCTAAGAGGTAATGCATTAGACCAAGGTCTTTCATTTAAAATTCTGTGGAAAGTCTCTTTTTACATTAAACGATGAGCTTTTCTTCTCCAGTTAAGAATAAGTCATCCACGTATAGTAGTAAGATTACTGGTTCATTATCCATAATTTTGAAGTAGAGATTTGAGTCTATTTTACTCTTGGTAAAGCCTAAGCTCGTCAAGAAACTGTCTATACGGCCATACCAAGCTCTGGGAGATTGCTTCAATCCATATAAGGCTTTCTTCAATCGGTAGACATGAGACTTCCTATCTTCAACCTCAAATCCTTGGGGTTGCTCTATATACACTTCCTCTTCGATAACACCATTCAAGAAATTTGTCTTCACATCCATATGGTGCAGCTTCCATTTCATCTTGGCTGCAAGAGCTATAATGGTTCTGATCGAAGTGTATCTAGCCACAGGAGCGAATGTCTCTTCATAGTCAATGCCTTCCTTCTGGGAAAATCCACGAGCGACAAATCTTTCTTTATATTTCTCAATACTTCCATCAGCAGCATGTTCTATTTTGAAGAGACATTTTGATGATACCACATCCTTACTTTTTGGTCTGGGAACTATTTCCCATACATCATTCTTTATTATGGATTGGTATTCCTCTGTCATGGCATATGCCCATTCTTTCTTTTGAATGGCCTCTTCAAAGCATGTAGGTTCTACATCAAGTAGATTGCACATCAAAGCCATGTAACTGGAGAATGGCTTTGGTCTTTTCACCTGTCTCATGGTTCCTTCTGGAACACCATACTTCTCTCCATCTTGAATAAGATCTCTTGCCCAAGTAGGCTTTCTTTTATGGGAGAAGGTCATTTGAGGAGGTTCTTGAACTTTTTTTATATCATGATCTTCAGGAGTCTCCTCATGAGGTGAAGTTACGACTTCCCTTACAGGTTCTGCAGTTCTAGGAACTTCCCTCATGGATTCTGTAGTCCTGGGATTTACAGGTTCCTCTTCATACATTTCTTCAAGATGACATCTTCTTGATTTCTTAAGTGTTGCTTCTTCATCAAAGGTCATGTCCCTGCTGATATCAATATGGCGGTGACTAGGTATGTAGATTCTGAAGGCCTTGGATACCTCACAATATCCCACAAATATTCCCTTCTTTCCAGAGGGTTCCAGTTTGTTTCTTTTCTCTTTCGGTATATGAATAAACACTGGACAGCCAAATATTTTGATATGGCTTACCTCTGGCTTCTTTCTGGTGAACATTTCTTCTGGGGTCTTGAACCCAAGAGCACTATGGGATAATCTTTTCTGCACATAAACAACTGCCATTGCTGCTTCTGCCCATAAGCACATAGAAAGATCATGATCATGGATCATAGTCTTCACATCTTCCAGTATGGTTTTGTTCTTCTATTCATATACACTGTTTTCTTGAGGATCTTGATCCCAACATCTTTCTAGATATTCACAAACTCTTTTGAGATATATTCTCATCCATTATCTGACCTGAGTATCTTAATCTTCCTTACAAAAAGGTTCTCTTATCAAGGCTTTGAATTCCTTGATCTTGTTGAACACTTCAAATATATCTAGGTCTTTTACGAGAATAATCATTAGTGAATGATACATAGTATACATACCCATTAATGGAGGATGATGGCATTGGGCCACATACATCTGAATGAATGAGTTCTAGGACTCCTTTTGCCTTGTTGTCCCTCTTCGGAAACAGATTCTTGATGTTATTTCCTTGTGCACATTCATCGAATACACGTTCATGGTCACCTTTGAGTTCTGGTAAACCTGTGACAGCTTTGCATGTGTATGGTAGCGCCTTCTAGTTGATGTGAGCTAATATTCTAGAGTTCACATGGATTCTTCAATAGCATGGGTCATGGCAGCTTCTGAGTGACCCACCTTCTTCTTTTCCACTGATGATTGCTTCATTTATGATCTCTCCTTTAGCACATTGCCTTCTGCAACCTTCATTATAGATTCCTCATGTGACCTTGAGAAAGGTCACCAAAACAACAAGCAAGAATAATATCCTTCTGATAATATAAATAAATAGCACGAACAATCATCAGAGTAGCTCCTTTAGAGCTATCACTTATAATTTATCTGAAGCAAAGATTAAAGGTAAGGAATACAATACGAAATGAGGTAAACACTCTCATAGTGTTGTGACCAAGAATTCTTCCATGGAAATCTGGAGCTAACACACGAGGTTTCTCCTAGAGGAGGTGTTAGTCATATCAGGCAAAGTGTTTACCTCTATATTCTCACATGCTATCAAGTATAATACTTTACGACGATTGTTATCTCAACTAAAGTCATTAGCTTGTCATGTGTACCTTTGAATCTTGATTAATCAAACGTGGAGCCTTAACTTCAAGAGTGAGTGCTTGCCTTTCTTCCAGGTCTCCTTCACTCAAGTGACGAGTGCTTTCTTCAAGCTATCTTCTTTACTAAGACAATACGCTAACTTGACAAAAGGTTAGGTTAGAGGATAAGTTTTGTGATCAAATTTCAATCCTTCTAATAATTTGATCATAGCTTCAACATGCAACACTGATAATGTCATGATAAATAGATGTATATCAAAATAATCACACCTGGGTTGCATCATTCCTCTGAATGTGTTGGATCTTGAGATCCTTCTGGATCTATGGTAAGAGATCCCTTCTCCTGTAAATAATCTTTAGGGTTTAACCATTAAACATATGTAAGTACATACCTTTGATAGCATTTGCAGGTAGTGGCTCCATCTGGTAGCAGCGGTAATCATTGCCAACTTTTGAGAAAATTTCAAGGGTGATTTCAACTCGTTCTACGGCTAGAACTGCAACTGGTACTGCAACTACAATTGGTTCTAAGACTGCAACTGCAACTTAGGGTTTTATGAGGAAACCCTAATTTTTCAAACTTCAAATTTTGAAATTCTGATCCAGGGGACAGATGTGCTGGGCTGAGGTGAGTTAGCTGGTGCAGTCGTAATTTCGAAAATCCAACTTTTACCCCTTCAAATATGATCTACAAATTTCTAGACTGGTGCTTCTGGTTTTCTGGTATTTCTGGTACTCTGGTACTTCTGGTACTTCTGGTACTCTAGTTTTCTGGTTTTCTGGTACTTTGTGAAACTAGGGTTTCTCTTTCCGGGAGATCTAGCCATTGAAAATGTGTGCTCTAAGTGCCAAATTGATCCTTGGGGGAGGGTGAAACTTTCTAGATGTTTAGGGAGCTGAAAAGAGTTACTTTTGCAAAACCCTAATTTTTGGGTACGATAACAATGACGTTTTTCCTCTTGCAAATTATGCTTCCTTCAGGTTGGCTCTGAAACCATGTTAATTTTTATGCCATTATTATAGTTCTTTACATTTCAATAGATAAGAGCATCATAAGAACAAGATCACTGAGAAATACACATTCACAAGAGACGAGACATTTATCCTGGGAAACCCTCTAGGGGAAGAAAACCCAACAAAAACTTCCTTATCATAAATAGCTTATACAATATTCAAGAGATAACTCAAACCAATACATATAGTCCTCCCAAAGAGATGCGCCACTATTCTCCCTCTCTCCAACTGGTAATTGCAACTTGCCTCATAAGAGAATGAGCAAGTGAGTTGTGTGTAGAAGTGGGGCGCTAGCCTCCCTATATATACAAGACTGGCACGTGTGAAAGGTATTCACTGGCAGGGCCGACCTCTAACTTTGGGTGGGTAAACCCACCTTTAATTTAATTCTGGGTCTCAATAATAACTGATGGGGTCGAATTCTTATTCTGCCTATTACAATTGTCCGATGACCAATCCGCAAAAGGGGATTTGGTCCTAATACAATTACCAACATGATTAGTCCACAATGGGGATTAATCCAATGAATAAAATAACAATAATAATAAGAATACTCTTCGCAGTTACATTATTTCAACATGAACGAGACTTGTATGTACTAGCTACACATGCATTTCTTGCACATATACACTAGTATGTATGAGTTTATTAGCTTACTTACTAATAATGTCGGTTATTTGTTAGGAATGTGTGAATCATGTTTCTTTTCCCATGTATCATAAAATACTTTAACTTCGAGACGAAGTTTCCTTAAGGGTGGGTGTATGTAACAACCCTAGCTAAATGATTGCTTAAGATTTACCAAGTATAATTAATTAAATAATTAACTGTCCTAAAGTATATTAGTTAAATAATGATTATTTATTAATACTATTAATTAATTAATTAATTAATTACTTATTGTTTAATATATGTTGGTTAATGAGTTAATTGATTGATTAACACATTTAATGTTTAGGGTAAAGAATTAAATACTTAATAACTTTTAATTCGTTATTAGAAAACTTTATGTATGCAAGGGGATGAGGCAATGAATGGAGGGATAAGGTGGGTGGCATTAAAGGAGGGTAGGAGGCAGTGAATGGAGGATATGAAGGGGAGAGGCATTCGGGAAAAGGGGACTTTTGGAAATTGAGGGAAGAGGAAGCATATTGGAGATTAGAGACTGTATTTCCTGGTTGGTATTTTCTGGTTTTGGAGTTTGGGGTGGACTATTACAGGGGTGCACCAAGTTGTTGGGAGTTTTGCGCTTGGAAGCCAGGAATCCTCACGGAATCCTGGAGATAGGGAGCCGGACAGGCTCTGTTCCTAGCTGACAGGGAGGAAAGATTCAGTTTTGGGCAGTGTTCGGGCAGAACAACAGAGAGGACAATCAGAGAATTGGAGAATTAGCATGAGACAGAGGTATGTATTTTAGTGATTATGTTGTGTTATGTGATGGATACGTAAGTTTATTTTCATGTTGTGCATAAACAAAATTTATATTGAATAATTTATGATTACAAGCTGATGGTTAAATTTTATATGATATAATTTCTTTATTCTTTATTTATCTTGTGTTTTATAAGTCTCTATGGGGACAGGGACCCTACACTTGGTATTCCATTTATTTTCAAATATTTTTAAGATAGAAAAGTAGATTTTTATTGTTATTATAAAATAAACGTTAATACAAATAACCATACCCCTAAATTTAATAAGAATAAACCTAACCCTAATATGGTCCTAACACTAACCTTAATAACCCTAACACTAATCATAATAACCATTTACTTCAATATATTATTAATACATTATTAATGACATCTTTAATTATTAATATTGATTAATAATTAGTGTATAAAGGGTATGTATGTTACATACCTAAAGTACACATTGTATATATTAATTATGTATATTACTAATAACTAATAATAAAATTATTATTAATAATTATTAATCTATTATGTATAATCATTCTTAATGTATTAATAAAACTTTATTAATAGTAATATTAATTATTATTAGTTATGATCAAAGAAATAAATAAAATATTATTAATAATATTAATAACTATTATTACTATTCAATAATAATAATAATAATAATAATGATAATGATGATGATGATGATAAATGTTTGTTTATATTAATAATAAATATATTAATTATAAATAATTATTAATAACTATTAATATATTTAATACTTGATATTAAATTAACCACTAATATTAATAATATAATATAATATTAATCATTTTTTAGTATAATAATTTAATATCAATAATAGTAATCCTAACTATACTTATAATTAATTTATTAATAATACATACTTTAACCATAATTCTAATAACCCTAACCCTATTAGTAATTATTATTAAAAACCCTAACCCTAAATCCTTCAAAATTACTAAACTTGTTTTAATAATCGACTTTATTAATATATTAATTTGCAAAGATAACTTATTTTATTAATGAAATTTATGCTGTTGTGAATAAAAAAACAAAATTCATTGATGGACACTATTGGAAAAAGACAAACTACATCATTCATGAAAATAATGAAGTGTTAAGCTTGCCATGATTTGTTGAATAATTAGGAAGAATATGAAACCCACTAGTAATTATGCGGCTAGGTGTATGGTGAACATGGTACAAATGTAATTCGAATAATGTGAAATGATAAAAAGTTAATAATGAAGTAAATTTGAAATTTTATGTAAGTTTGTTAATCATTTGAATGTGGCAATTATATGGTTACAAAAATATTTTTTGATCATATTAAGTAAATGTTAAAAAGTGAACAAGGTAACATAAGTATTTAAAAATGCCAGAAAGTTATGAACATGAGATCTCATTCATCGATTTAGAAGGAAAAAAGAGAATATGCTAGCATCTTCAATTGATAACCATATGATTGGAATTTATGGTTAAAAGATCATTAAATGTGTTCATTTCCAATAGGTTGACCATTTTCCAAACTAGAAAATGACTCTCCATAAAACAATAACATACAAGTGCTCCCTCCCAGCGTGGGAGTAATCTTTTTCTTTTCCAATAAGGAAGTCATCTCCACGAGCCCCAACTTGTCCCTTAAGTATGAAATATTTTCATCTTGGACAAAGGCTTTACACAAATACCTACTATCTGCTCATCTGTGGAGACATACTCGAGAACCACTTCTCCCCTATGGATTTTATCATGGAGTATACAATGCTTGATCTCAGTCTTCTTCGACCTATAATGGAAGACCGAGTTCTATGAAATATTCACATAGCTCTGATCAAAACAATATATAACGGTCGAATTCAACACCCAATCAAACAGTCGAGAAACCAACTTATAGAGCCACAGTCCTTGCATACAAGCATACAAAACTATAATATACACTCCTTTTGTAGTGTTGAGTGAAACATACTTATGTTTCCTACTAGCCCATAACATCATGGTAAATATCAAACTAAAACATATCTTTTGTCATCTGCACTCCCTGCCCGATCTGAATCAATAAATCCATGTAGATGTATATCATCGTCCTATAGGGAAAATATATGGCTGAGTATTTTCCAAATACATTAATGATACAATAAATTTTTGATACAGAGATAGGTCTAGTTCCATTCCTTCTTCTTGACTACTTCTAGTGTTTTCAAACTAGTTCAATTGGTTGTTCTAACTTTTCTTTCTTTCTTGGAATCTTCATGTTCTTCCTCATGTTTATCTTCAATGTTGGAATCCATGGAATCTTTTGCAGATTACATGCAATTCTTTACTGAAGGCTCCAACATTTCTCCATAGGAACATAAATGTAGATGAAAAACCAAAGATATTCAAGGCTTCTTTTTGAAGAAGACTTCTTCTAGAGTCAATCTGAACACATGTTGCTTATCATGGTGGATACTTCCAATCAAAAACATGGACAGATACTTCATGTTATTCACATATTCTTCAATGTATCATATCTTTGGGGATTATCTCCATCCTAATCCGAAATTCATGCAAGAATGAGCAATATGCATACTCTTCTTTTGAATTCTATGATAATCTCCCTCCATCTAAGAGAGTACATGCTTCCGTCTATTACATTTCTCTTCTATTTCTACAAAGTGCCACAATCTTGTTCTGGTTTCCTTTTGATTTTTGACTTCCTTCAAGTCTTACTCGTCTTAGTCCCCTTAAGTTTGTTTCTATCTGTTCTGATTGTTTCCCATATGGCAGTTGTGCCATCCTTATAAGCTTCTTCTATGACAACTTCCGCAATGATTGTTCATCAAACATATTTCACAAGGGTACCTACCCAAAACAAGAGCAACACGAACAAACATGAATATCTATTTAGAGGAGATGTTAGTTCAACTTGTGAACAAGTACAATAAGAATATATATCAATATTATTCATTTGTAGTCAAGTATTCATTCCACCTAGAAATAATAGAATATTTCAAAGACTTCTTTCACAATTTGTAATGTAGTAAATATCACCTTTGATATACACAAATTTGAAGCTTAACAATTCAATCAAACCTGGAACATGAAGCCTTAAATGTTATGGAGGGTGCACTTGTTCTTCTGAATGCACTAAATCCAACATTACATCTTCGACAAGATCTCTATTACTTTCCTTGCAAACACACTAATGTTTTGCTAGAGGATGTAGGAGCATCACTGGAAAGCACAGAGGGAAAGACCTATGAGTGTCTGGGAATCTGTACGAAACCTCAATGCTAGTAGTTTCAATCGATATTTTGAAATGTTGTTTAACTTGACGTAGGGAAAATCTTTGAGACACGCTTGAGCGATCACGAGGAAAGTGGGATTTTCCACTCTGGCTCTGGAATGCGACTGCACTAGGATGGCTATCAGGATAAGTTTTTATGTAAACAAGTAGTTAGGGGGAACCCTAAGAGCCCTCTGAGATAAATAGAGGTTTTGTATGCCCAAATGAGATGGTTGGAAGCAGTTAGATGGTAGTAGAAGAAAATTATATAGAAGTAGGAGAAGAATTATGAGTTTCAGTTTGGTTTTCATTTACAGTTATAACCATTTTTTACTTTGGAATATAACGAAAGAAAATTGATCCAATGCATAGTGTGGACATTGTTTGCAATTCCTTGTTATTGTGTTTTCGTGAATGAATGAATGAATTTCATTATGAATAGATGGAACTGTGAATGTTAGGATAAGTTTCAATTGTTTATCTTATGTTGAGTGGTGCAAAGTGGGCACAGAGAACGCAGAGGAGTGCGTTGATGGAATACTTCTGTTTCCGAATCGCAGAAGAGATAGAATGAAACTTCCCCTTTCCAAGGAGTCCAAAGCGACTTGTGTGAGGTGTACACAATCGCCTGCAAGAACTCAAACCTTGCGTAAAGATATGGTGCAAGGAGTGCACAAATATGAGATTCGACTAAGTGTCGAAGAGACTTGTGAGAAGTCGATGAACCAGGAAAGGAGAATGCTAGGAGTGTGGGAGGAATTTCTCTTTGAGAAATCCATTGGATATGAGTTGTCGAAATCCCTGAACATAAGGAGTGCATGGGAAGTTGATACCTTCACGAGATAAATCTCGGGAGGGGGACTGAAAACAACCATTAGATTGGTTGCAGAAGGGATCTGGACCGTTATATTAACATCCAATGACTAGAGGAAATGTCGGGAGAAGATCAGATTGGGACCATTATATCTGAGTGTGTGGATCAATAGTCCTTGGATCCAAAGACAAGTGCAAGAGTGTAACATCCCGCTCTGGCGCACTGACAAAACTTATTCTTTGAGGACACTTGCTCGCAAGTGATCTGGATTTCTATGTTGATGAACCACTTAACCTTGATGATGATGCGTCATGATTTATGACAGGATGTTTTACTATTGCTATATACAGGTGCTATTGACTCAGTTTCATTAAGTGTGTAGGGTTTCGGACCTTGATGATGCAGAGGCATCCGTGGAACTCCCTTGGACTCCGGATTGAGTCAGGGAGTGGGCTATTTGAGTTGTTTTCATTTACAGTGATATTGTGTGGTTTTGATGATATACTATTGATTTCATGATATGTTGTTGACATGATCTGACATGATGGTTGATGACGCAGGCTGACGATAGCTTGCCAACCAGACTCACATATGGAGTAAAGGGGCCACACACGAGTTCCAGAGAGATTGAGGGAGAGGTGTGTCAGCAGCCCTGACACAGCCTATTAGCACTCCCGCCGTGGCTCGAACTGTAGGTTA
>ML776752.1:2673897-2701187 GCA_009831015.1 Picea engelmannii | reverse complement strand
TAGAGTTGTTTATATTTTGATCATGTGTCACCTTAGTGAATTAGGTGATGTTGTTAATTTCTTATTTGTTAAAATGAAAAGAAAAAGAAAAATTTTCCTATTGTACTTCGTTATTCATAGACGTAACGTAGGGGGACGTTACAAAGAGATTTAACCCTTGGAAGTGCACAAGACAAGAAAACTCGCGAACCCCAAGTTTGCGAAATGATCACAATCGTTGATCAAAGGAAAGTGTGGGTCGTAGATCTAGTCCCAAGAATTTCGCGATTCCAGACATATGGTGAAGAGAGGGGAGCAGTCCTACAACTTCATGAAACGTGAAATCCCGAATTCACGAAGGAGAAGGAAAGACCATCGGATCACACAGATCGTGGATCGTTGATCTGACGTAAGGAGAGCCCAGATTTCAAATTTGGGAAATCAAGAAGGTGAGCGAATCAAAACCTCTAAGGACGCAAAACATGAAATCACGAAGTGCTTGAGAGGTTGGCCCTAGGTTACATTTAGGGGTCACATCATTGAATGTTAAGGGAGGATCTATCACTCTCTAGGTCCCACTTTGGGATTTCGGGAGTTGGAGAGTCAGGTTTGGCACAGGTGAAACCACCTGACACACGAAGTTGTGAAGCAGATGTTGGTCAGGCGAGCGGTCTCAACCGAGGTCACAGAAGGGAAGGTGCTTAGTGCGGGAAGAGTTATCTCCCGATTTGCATGGAAGTTGGACAATGTTCAGGAGAGAACCCACGGGTCTCAGATGACCTGTGCATTTGGAGAAAGGGCCTATGTAAGTGGGTTTGGAGTCTAACAGAGACCCAAAGAGTCTATCTGAATCAGTTTCTCAATCGATCCTAAACCGGGAGGTCGCGTAGCCCTTAGGAGATAAGAAGGGTCTACATCAAGTGGTATCAAAGATGAAGTTTTGGTTGCAGACAACAGGAAAAGGAGAGGAGACAAAAGGACTCGAAGTTGTACTTTGTGTGTGACAGTCAATCAACACAATGCCACCGAGCCACCTTTGGCCAATTGAGTTGTAGAAAGGGAGATGCGATAACTCTGTGCAATATTAGAGGCAATCGAGCAAACACAGTGACGAGCACCTGATGTTGGAGACATTAGTGATTCAAAGAGCGAATAATAAGTAGGCAAGAATGTCGTCAAAGAAGATGCAAGAGAGGATGTTTCTGTAGAATGCCTACTGAGAGCAGTTGTCATATTGGGAGGCAGAGCCAAGATGTAGGTCCCAATGTATCAAGGAAATTTAGATGTTGAAGATTTATTGGAATGGATAAGATCCATGGACAAATATTTTGACTATAAAGACATTGATGAGGAAAGAAGGGTGAGACATGCTGTCACCAGAATAAAAGAACATGCAACATTGTGGTGGAATGAACTGGAGGTTGAGAGAAGAAGAAAGGGAAAACATAAGATAAAGAGAAGGGATAGAATATTATACAACTTGAAGGCTAAGTTCATGCCAAAATATTATTAGATCAATCTGTTCAGGAAACTGAAAAACCTGAGACAGAAAGGGATGAAAGTTAAGGAGTACACTGAGGAGTTCTATAGGCTGAACATTAGAGCTGGACAGAGAGAGAGAGAGAGATGAAGAAAAAGTAGCTAGATATATAAATGGCTCGAGATATAAATTCCAGGATGAGATCAGCATGATGTTAGTAACAATAGTGGAGGATGCTTATTAGTTTTCATTGAAAGCAAAGGAGAAGTTGGCGAGAAAGCAAAGTTAGCGAGGAAGAGGCAAAGGCCTAGCTCCAAACAAAAACAAGGGAGTTACCCATGACAGAGCACATAAGTCTAAGGAGGAGACTAAGAAATCACATGGTCACTCAGAAAGAGGAGGAAGTTCCCAATAAATACAAAGTGGTGGTAGAAGTTATTCTAGAGGAAGAGGAAGAAGAGGAAGAGGAGAAGTAAGATTTTATGTCTGTGGAAAGAGAGGACACATGTCTTGGTAATGTCCCGAGAAAAATAAAGGAGGAGGAGGTGAAGCTCACATCTCAGAAGAACATAGAAAACATGTTGAAGCAGAAGGAGCAGAGGATGGAAGATCCCTGATGTTGGGAAAGGTTCTCTTAAAACAAGAGGCATAAGTTGAGAGGCCAGTGCAGAGGAACAGTTTATTCAGAAGAACTTGCAAGACTAAGGAAAGAGTATTCAAGGTGATAATTGACAGTGGGAGCATTGAAAAATTAGTATCCATATAGATGGTGGAGAAATTGGAGATGGAGACAAATACACATCCAAATCCATACAAAGTATCATGGTTGCATAAAGGACACCAAGTAATGGTTACTAAAAAATGCCTTGTTGAATTTAATATAGGAGGATATAGAGATGAAATTCTATGTGATGTAATTCCCATGGATGTATGCCATATTTTGTTAGGAAGACCATGGCAGTTTGACATGAATGTCATTCATGATGGGAGGAAGAATACATACACCTTAGAGAAGAATGGTAGAACACACATGTTCCTACCAATCGAGGAGAAAAAAGTGAAGGAGGAAGCCAGCACAATCATACCTCTCATGAGTGGGAAGGAACTCCTGAAAAAAGTCAAGGAATTACAGGAGATGTAGTTTGATGTGGTGAGGAAACCCAAACTTACCCTTACAATTACTTCAATGGATGATTTTCCTGAAGAAGTTCAAGAATTGTTGGATAATTTTGCTGACATAGTGGTGGATGAGTTTCCTAACTCATTTCCACCCATCATAAGTATCAACCATCATATTGACTTGATACCAGGATCAAGTCTGCCAAACAAAGAAACATATAGACTGAAACCTTAAGAGAATGAGGAGGTGAAGAACCGTGTCCAGGAATTGTTAGACAAAGTTTTGGTGAGAGAAAGCTTGATTCCATGTGCAATACCAAGTGTACTGAGTCCAAATAAGGATGGAGGATGGAGAATATTTATAGACGTGAGAGCCATTAACAAGATCACCATCAAGTATATATTTTCTTTACCAAGAATGGATGATTTAATGGATTGTTTAAGTGGAGCAAATTTCTTTTCTAAAATAGATTTGAAAAGTGGATATCACCATATTAGGATGAGAGAAGGTGATGAGTGGAAGACAACCTTTAAGACAAATGAAGGTTTGTATGAGTGGATTGTTATGCCCTTTGTCTTAAAAATGCCTCGAGTAATTTTAAGAGGTTGATGAATGAAATACTGAAATATTTCATTATCAAGTTTGTGGTTGTATATCTGGATGATATACTGATCTTTAGTACAACTAAAGAGGAGAATTTGAGACACCTGACATTAGGGATGAGGAGGCTATAGAAGTAGAAGTTGTTGATAAATATGAAGAAGTCCTCTTTTATGAAGACAAAAGTCATCTACTTGGGTTTTGTGATCTCTTCAAATGAACTGAAGATGGATCCAAAGAAGGTGAAAGCAATCAAAGAATGGTTGTCACCCAGGAACATGTTTGAAGTAAGGAGCTTCCATGGATTAGCAAGCTTCTATAGGAAGTTCATCAGATACTTCAGTGGAATTTGCGCACCAATGATGGATACCGTGAAGAAGAAGCACAATTTTTTTAAATGGATAGAGGAGGTCGAGAGGAGCTTCAATATACTGAAGGAGAAAATAACAGAATGACCAATTTTGGTCTTACCGAATTTTGAGAAGACATTTCAGGTAAGATGTGATGCAAGTGGAGTTGCAATTGGAGTGGTTTTGAGCCATGATAATAGACTCATTGCCTATTTCAGTGAGAAGATGAATGAGACCAAGATAAAACACTCCACATATGACAAGTATATTTATTCCATAATTCAAGCCTTAAAGAAATGGAGACATTATCTTGTCCCAAAGGAATTTGTCTTTTATAGTGATAACCAGGCAGGAAAAATTGAATGAGAGGCATGCAAACTGGGTTGAGATTATGCATAATTTTAGTTTTGTCATAAAACATATCATTGGGAATCCTAAAAAAGTTGATGACGCATTAAGTAGGAGATGCTTGATTTTTCAAGAGTTTTAGTTGAAGACCTTGGGGTTTGAACACCTTAAGGACATGTATTGTGATGCTACAAATTTCAAGGAATCATACGAAGCATGTGAAAATCATGTGCTGAGAGAGAAAAGATAGTGGATAGATTACATGATTCAAGAGGGATTGTTGTTCAACGGAAATCAATTGTGCATACCAAAATGCTCGATGCGGAATAACCTTTTGAAAGAAAATCATAGTGGAGGATTGGTTGGACCTTGGGGCCATGATAAAACATTTGCACAGTTGAGCAGTTCATACTATTGGCCATGTATGAGAATGGAAGTGATAAAGTTTGTGAACAAATGTAGAATCTACCAGCATGCGAAAGGAAACACGAGATTGTGTCAACCATTCCCAATACCAAACAGGCCTTGGGATGAAATAAGCATGGATTTTATGTTGGGATTGCCAAGGACACAAAGAGGATTTGATTACATATTAGTGGTCATGGATAGATTTTCAAAGATGGCACATTTCATCCCATGCCAGAAGACCAGTGATGCAACACATGTTGCAAATCTATTTTTCAAGGAAGTTGTAAGACTTCACGACCTACCCAGATGCATTGTCTTAGAAATAGACACAAAATTTGTTGGTAACTTTTGGAGAACATTGTGGAAGAATTTTGGGATAGATTTGTCCTTCAACTCATCTTATCACCCGCAGACAAATGGACAGACAGAGGTGGTAAACAAAAGTCTGGGAAACTTATTGAGGAGTCTGGTTACTGAACATCATAATCAATGGGATCATATTCTGCCACAAGTAGAATTTGCATACAATGACTCACTAAACAGGAGAATTGGAAAGATCCCATTCCAAATATTATATGGAATGCATCCCAGGGGAGTATGTGAGTTGAGATACTTGGAACAGAATGACATCAGTAACGTTGGAGAATAATATTTTGTTGTAGAAATGCAGAAGCTCCATAGCCAAATCAGAGGATAGTTGCAGAGTTCTAACCAGGACTACAAATGTAGAGATGATAAACATCACAGAGAACTTCAATTTGAAGTAGGAGATCAGGTTCTGGTTCATCTCAATAAAGAAAGGTTCCCTAGAGGAACATATAACAAGTTAAAAATGAAGAATATAGGGCCATGTAAGATCTTGAAGAAGTTTGATGCAAACTCCTATAATATTGAGCTGGCAAATGATGTGGGCATATTTCCCATATTCAATGTTTCTAGCCTGTATCCTTATAGGGAAGATGACGTCGAGGGACCAGAAGTTCAGGCGAAGATTCAGTGGGAAAAACAAATTCCTGTAGCAGAGAAACCATAGATGGAGAAGATAATTGATCATAGGATCAGTAAAAGGACCGAGAGGAAGATGCATTTTGAATATCTGGTAAAGTGGAAGGGACACTCGATAGAATATTCCAGTTGGGAAAATGAATTCGCCATTCAAAATCATGGAAATTCGGTGTAGGAGCTCATGGATAAGAGTCCATGAATTTTTGTCAAGGGTAGTATGACGCAGGAGCATCGGTGGAAATCACGCAGAGAAAGACCTATAAACGTCTGGAAATCTGTACGAAACCTCAATGTTGGTAGTTTTAAATGATATTTTAAAATCTTCTTTAACTCGGTGACGAAAAAATATTTGAGATACGCTTCAGCGATCACAAGAAAAGTGGGATTTTCCACTCCGACTCTGGAATGCGACTACACTAGGATGGCTATTAGGATAAGTTTTGATGTAGACAAGTAGTTAGGGGGAACCCTAAGAGCCCTCTGATATAAATAGAGGTTTTTTACACCCAAATGAGGTGGCTGGAAGTACTTAGATTGTAGTAGAAGAAAATGAGATAGAAGTAGGAGGAGATTTTTGAGTTTTAGTTTTTGGTTTTCATTTACAGTTGTAACCATTTTGCACTTTGGAATATAATAGAAGAAAATTAATCCAATGCATAGTGTGGACATTGTTTGAAATTCCATGTTATTGTGTCTTCATGAATGAATGAATGAATTTCTTTATGAATAGATGGAACTATGAATGTGAGGATAAGTTTCAATTGTTTCTCTTATGTCGAGTGGTGAAAAGTGTGCACACAGAACACAAAGGAGTGTGTTGATGGAATCTATTCGATTCTGAATCTCAAAAGAGATAGCACCAAACTTCCTCTTTGCAAGGAGTGCAAAGAGACTGGTGCAAGGTGTGCACAATCGCCCTCAAAAACTCAAACCTTGTGTAAATATCTGGTGCAAGGAGTAAAGAGATACGAGATTCGAATAAGAGTCAAAGAGAATTGTGAGAAGTCGAAGAACTAGGAAAGGATAACACCAAGAGGGCGGGAGGAATTTCTCTTCGAGAAATCCCTTGGATCTGAGTTGTCGAAATCCCTGAATGCAAGGAGTGCGCGGGAATTTGAGACCTTCAGAAGATAAATCTCAAGAGGGGGAGTGAAAACAATTGTTAGATTGGTTTCAGAAGGGATCTGGACTGTTAGAATAATGTCTAGTGACTAGAGGAAACATGAGGAGAAGATTAGATATGGACCGTTGGATATGAGTGTGTGGATCAACAGTCATTGGATCTAGAGAAAAGTGCATGGGCTTTAACCCTTGGAAGTGCATAGGGCGAGAAAACTCACGAACCCCAAGTTCATGAAATGATCACAACCGTTGATCAAAGGAAAGCATGCACCATAGATCTAGTGCGAAGAATTGCGCAAGTTTAGACATCGAGAGAAGAGAGGTGAGTTGTCCTCCAACTTTGTGAAATGTGAAATCCCAATTTCACGAAGGAGAAGGCAATATCGTCATATCACATGGATCGTGGATCGATGATTTGACGTAAGGAGAGCCCATGTTTCAAGTTTTGAAAATCAGGAAGTCGAGCGAATCAAAACTTCTGAGGATGTGAAACGTAAAATTGCGAAGCGCTCAAGAGGTTGGCCCCAGGTCACAGTTAGGGGTCACATCATCGAAGGTTAAGGGAGGAGCTAGCACGCACTAGGTCCCACTTCGGTATTTCAGGAGTTAGAGAGTTGGGGTTGGCATAGGTGCAAACACCTGACATGCGAAGTCGTGAAGCACCTATTGGTCAGGCGAGCGATCACAACCATGGTCACGGAAGGGAAGGTGCTTAGTATGGGAAGAGCTAGTGCACGATTTTCATGGAAGTTGGACAGTGTTTAGGAGAGAACCTGTGGGTCTCAGACGACCTATGCATTTGGAGAAAGGGCATGTGTAAGTGGGTTTGGAGTCTAGAAGAGACCCAAAGAGTTTATCCGACTCAATTTCTTGATCGATCCTAGACCGGGAGGTCGTGAAACCCTTAGGAGAGAAGGGGGGTCTGCATCACTAGATGATATAACTTAGATATCATATGCAATTGAAACCTTGTAGCATCATCCAACTTGTCTTCCAATCTGAAACTAGATACCATCTTGATAAGAAGATATTATAAACTCAATCAGAAGATTCAATGATTAGAACAAGATAGAAACTATAAAATTTAAACTTTGACCACACAATCAATTTGACCAAAGGTCAACCTTTGACTTTGACTTTGACCATTCAACCTTTGACTTTTAGTAGTCAAACTTTGAATTTCACTTTGACCAAAGATTAAAACCTAACATTTTTGTTGGTTGAGAATACCAAGAGGTGTGTTAGGATATGGAACACTAGGATATAAATAAATTAGGTCAAATGCTTCATTATAAGTTCCAGAACACAATGGTTAGGGTTTGTTATAGCTAGGTAATCAGAAAAAATTAGCTGCAGTTGTAACTGGTAACATAATGATCTTAGAAAATAGCCTCCCAATCTATATTCTAGTGGTTAGACTATCTAAATATAGTGTGGTCCCATAACCTATTATAAATAAAGGGATGTTCTCATTTTTCCATAGACAATATAGCAATATTTCCACCCCCGAGCATCTTAACCTTAACAGACAAAATAATTATGGTATTAGACCAATAGCCAACCAAGCCTAGTGAACCTTTCTCCAAGAGTAGAGAACCAACCAAGCATAACTAGAGACCAAGAATAAATTCCAAACCATAACCAAGAGAAAGTCCAAGACAAAACGAAAATGCTAGCTGCAGTAGCTGCAACTGTAGTTCCTCTCCAAACTTGCACACCACCAGTCCTATGCAGTTGTGAGAGTGACAAATGAGCTCTAGTGCCCTCTATTTATACTGCTCTATCTCACTTGACTAGGCCAACTTCTCTTTCTGGAGGCTAATAACTCAATATTAAATATTCTCTTGAGCCAACTTGTCTCCTAGGGTTATTATCCAATGTTTTAGGGTTTCTCTTGCTTCCTGAAATATTCTATTTTTGTCAAACATTACATGTGGAGGTTAATACCTCCTGCAACTACCATAATATCAATAAAATCTACTCTTATGGATTTTCCATTCACCCTTCTAAACAAGATATATTTCCATGTAGAAGGGCCAACCCTACTAGATCAATCTAGTTTAATGGAAACATAATCTATAATGTCGGTTGGCACTTGAGAGGAAAATGCTCACCATCATGTTTCAAATCATGTACCTCCCATTATTAGTAATGTAAAAAATCATGATTTCTAGCTTTAGATGGCCATTCTCAGCATAGAAAATCATGGTCCCAAAGGAAAAGTTGTGATGGCATTGATTCTTACTACGTGGAAACCAAATTTCTAAAATAATTGTTTCTTTTTTACAGCCCTTGAAAATATCAACATGATGGATATTTGGGGTGGTATAACTGATCCAAAAATACTTAGATGTCAAAATTAGTTCTTAAATACACATAATCATCCCACCTGATTCAAGAAATGAAGATTGACTTTCACTATTTGCAAATAACATGTGAATGTCTTACTTATCCATAAACTTCAATAACACTCATGAATAACTTGGAGAAATAAAATATTGAAATGAAGTAAAGTAAGATCAACAAAAAATAAAATGACACATAAACAATTTGTTAACAAAGTTCACCCCAGGGATGATTTTAGGGGTCAAATTCTGCTCATGGGATAATTTTCCATGGGTTTTCCCAAAAAAAAGTTCGCTATTTTAAAAATAATTCACCCAAATTCTATAGGATAAAATTATTTCACCTTAAAAATCACCAAAATTTTATACAAACTATATAAAATCCTTAGAAATTTGAATATTCTTACAAAAATATTGTCAAACATTTTATAGTTAGAATATGAAGGATTAGTAAGATTCACCAAGGTTTCTACATTTTAAAATAAATTTCCATCCTTAAAATCATCCCTAATTCACCCATATTGGGCTACGTCTCTCATTCCCTTTTCAATTAGTGAGAATGCTCAATTAATGCTCAAATGCCAAAATTAAAATGAATTGACTTACAAATACCATGTTTTTTAATACAACTTGCAATTTTGCTGCTCAATCCTAGAAAGAAAGGTCATTACTAATTTCCTCACAAAACTATGAGAAAAATGAATATAAACTCGACTATGTTCTAAACATTGCTTAAAGACCCCTTTTAGCATGAATAATGAGACTATGTGTCTAATACATGATAAATTGGACTAAGAATTTTCTTACATATCGCTTTTACATGAAATAGACATTACCATCAAATTGCTCTAGAAAATATGATAAAAATTAATATAAACACTCTATACTTCCCTCAAATAAATCAATAGCATGAAAAACAAGGAAAACCAAAACTTTGAGCACCTCTTGCAAGCACAACGAGGAAATATGCACTTGGCAGAAAATTTTATGGCACACATTCCAATCTTGGCATGGAAACACGTGGTTCATACACTATCTAGATCTAGTTTTAAATAGGCATGGGTGGCCTAACCATGGCCCTATATACTCGGGTTTCTTTGTTACACTTTAAATAATATATGATTTAGTTGTTATAACATGCACACATGATGTACTGGTAGGAGAATCTTTTTTAAGCCATTGGAATATCACAAGAATCTTCCCCTCGAGGACATGGGTTCGATTCTGATGGGGAACCAATTTTATTCTCTCGTAGCCATTACTGGCCAATCAAAGAGTGCGACGTGACACTCTCTGGTTGGTCCACATGTCTGCACAATCACCTTCCTGCATCAACAATCTACGACATCACTTCCTAGTCATTGCCACATCAACATAGAGATGCTAACTATACCTACCACCTGTCACCCTGCCATGTCATGTGACACTTGACACATAGTTTTTGGTCCACATGGGTGCCTGTGAATGACAAAAATAAGTGACACATGGCAGCCTCTCATGCTTCCATGTCATCCTACTGACATCAACAAGATGTCATATTGTCAGTTGTATGGATGACCACATGGAAACATGGATTCACAAAATCCTCCATTGATTGTTGCAGTAGTTAACCATACTCCACTGACTAGTAATAAACCAAAAAACAAAGTTGAATATACATATGTGAAATAGAATGAACCATCAACATATTATTACTTCTTAATAGGAACAACATCAACCAAAGGACCTGTTTTTATTTCAACCATGGGTTGTAAATTTGGGTTCCGGATACTAGCATTAACTAGATTTTTTATGTGCCCTGTAGTGACAACTATAAAATTAGTATTCATCTTATGAGCTCTCAGAATGAATTCAATCCACTCCTTGAAAATATGATACTTGTTATATTCCCTATAGAAAATGGCCTTCTTGTCATACAAGTATGGAATTCCCAAAACTATCCCACAAATGTCAAGTGGAACCACATCTAACCCTACCTCATCAATGAAAATAGTTGTGATCTCAAACTGTAATTTGCATTGCTTAGTTACCTATACCTGAGCATTATCACAAATACAACCCAAAGTATAAAGTCTCAAATTAGTCCTATTTTCCAATCCCAACTTTTGAACAACTTTCGTTGAAATAATTTTTACTTGTGACCCACTATCAACAAGTGTATCAATCTTAGTGTGCTTTGAGATAACTTGTAAACAAAACAAGTCTTTTATTTTCCTTCCATCAATAATTACATTAGACTTTGCAAAAGAAGTAAATGAACTGAAACTTGCAATAAAATATTTACTTTTGATGCCCATAGTTGTAACCTTAGTTTCATCCTCAGAAACTTATCCAAGATCCTGAACTATGGTCGTGGTATTCTATTTACCCTTCTTATGTTGAACTCACTTTGGTTTCAATTCTAGATGCAACTTCCAACAATTTTTCTCATTGTTTCCTTTCATATTCCAGTGAGAACATGTAGGCTTCTTCTCTTCATCCTTATTCAATCTAACATTCTTCTTACTCTTCCCTTTTCCCTTTGACTTCTTTTCAAATTCATGAGGATCTTGTAACACATCCGCAACAACATGTTTTCCTTTTCTCACTTCAATATGAGCATCTTGTACTGAGACTTCTTCAATATAGTAGAATTAAACATCAATATAGTATGGAGAATATATCGATGCATACCAACAATATACTTTAGAAGAGTCTCAAGAGTATGTAATGTAAACCCAAAATATAATGCCTTCTTCTTAAATTCCAGTTTATAATCTTGAACATTTTCCCCTTTTCCTTGTTATAAATGTTGCCAAACAATCATTTTTGTTTTCATATAAGATAATGGTTAAAATTTATTTCTTAATGCAAGAATAAATTCAATCGAGGAAGAGATAATTTTACCATGTTGAATAATCTCATCTTGTGTTCGACTCTCCCACCATATCAAAGTTTTGTCGATCACAAGAAGAGTAGCCAACTGTATCTTTGAAGTATCCTACATATTTTTTTCACCCCACAAAATAATTCAAGTTGTTTGACCCAATTATCCAACTTCTCTTCATTAAACTCTCCATGATAAGTAGGAAAATCAAAATTTACATCTAACTTTTATCAAAGGAAAACCATGACAATGAGAAGACTTGTTTGAATAATTTTTCTTATTTTGAGAATAATTTTCACTTCCATCATAACATGATGATAATGATGATGGGGAGGAAGGAGGCTCTGGAGGTTCTTCACCTTCTCCTTCTTCTTTAACTGCTTCAGTTTTTACTGATGTACTTTCTTCCTTTCCTTCTTTCGATCCTCGCACATTTATTCCACCATAGCCTTCATCAACTTAAGTTCCTCAAACAAATAATCTTTAGAGTCGTAAGGAACAAACATTCTTGTTGAATCCATATATCATTTTCGAGTGAAGCTCCTTGAACCAATTTCAGGGTTTTAACGTGTAATATTTCCTTCACGTCCCTTATATTTTGACCTTGTAAGAATTCACTTGCAAATACACGTCAAAACCAGCTCTCATACCAAATTGATCTGAAAATACTTAGATGTCAAAATTAATTCTTAAATACACATAAACATCTGACCAAATTCGAGAAATGAATATCATCTTTGACTATTTGCAAATAACATGTGAATGTATTACTTATCCATAAACTTCAATAACACTAATGAATAACTTGTGGAAATAAAATGTTGAAATGAAGTAAAGTAAGATCAACAAAATTTCAAAGGGAACATAAAAAATTTGTTAACGATGTTCACCCATATTAGGTTACATATCTGGGCCCATTTTTAATTAGTGAGACTCCTCAATTAATGCTCAACTTCCAAAATTACAATGAATGGACTTACATATACAAATTTTTTGAATACATCATTCAATTATGTTGCTCAATCCTAGAAACAAAGGTCATTGCTATATTTTTCACGAAATTATGAGAAAATGAGTATAAAATCGACTATGTTATGACCAACTACCTAAAAACACCCTGTTGTGCACATAACGCGAGTATGATTCATACATGACAAATTGAAATAAAAATTTTCATACATATAAATTTTACACAAAATAGACATCACCATCAAACTCCTCTAAATTAAGAGAAAAATGAGTATAAACAGTCTATACTTCTCTCAAAGAACTCAATAGCATGAAAAACGAGGAAAACCAAAACTATGAGCACCTCTTTCATGTAAAATGATGCAATATTCATTGGGCATGAAATTATATGGCATGCATTCCAATCTTGGCACGCAAATACATGGTTCATATACTATTTAGAGCTAGGTTTAAATAGTCATGGGAAACCTAATTGTGGCCCAATATACCCAGGCTACTTTGTTACACTTTAAATAATATATTGTTTAGTTGTTATAACAAGAATAACTTATGGTGTATTGGTAGGAATATCTTTGTTCAATCACTAGAATATTCCAGGAATATTCCCCTAAATATTATGGATTTGATTCACATGAGGAACCAATTTTATTTTCTCTTATCCATTATTGGCCAATCGGAGAGTGCCATGTGGAACTCCCTACTTGGATCATCTATATGCAGAGTCGCCTTCCTGTGTTATCATTCTACCACATCACCTTCCATTCATTTCCACTTTAGCGTACAGATGTTGACTGTACCTATCAATTGCCACATCATCATATGGATTCCATTTCATCAGTACAGATGACACATGGCACATTTTTATTGGTGCACATGGGTGCCTGAAAATGCCAAAAAAAGAGTGACAAGTTCTAGTCAGCCTTCTATAATGCCACCTTATCTTGTTGATGTCAGCATGATGTCATCCTATCAGTTGTATGGGTGGCCATGTGGGATCCTATGGACCTACCACATGAAACCCCCATTTTTCCTATTTTTTCCGAACATTAAACTACCATAACATTCTCATACAACATCGACAGGCTATCGTGTGGCACCATTATTTTGCCTATTTTTTCAAAATATTAAATGGCCATAAAATTGTCATACGACATCCATTTGAGGCAATTTTTGTGTCGTTGGAAAGATATCGTTGAGATCTATGAAATGAAGTCATTTTAAAAACAATTTTAGAAGATCAATTTTTGAGCATTTTTTGATCCTCCTGGATCTCCTTGACCATTCTTGTGGATCAATAACTTTCACCACTCTACTATATGTGGCTTGATAGGGATTGGGTTATTGAATAGATTAGTTCTAACTAACCATGGCATATAGCCATATCCTATTGATGATTTGCAATGGTTTACAATGATTATATTTGTATTATGCTCAATGCATTTCCTTGGCATACATCAAATTGTAGTTGAAAACCATTGTGTTAACACTCCTCTTGATCCATATCCACAAGTTTTGTTGCTTAAAACCCAATTAAGGAATATTTAGGAAATCCCATTGGTGTGGCACAATAAACAAATTTAGTGAATTGTTTGAGATATTTCCAGAATGGCTTCTTAAACAAATATTTTCACTACCATGTCTACATCAATATTCCCTCCACTAGATCATTTAAAGAGACCAATATGCCTTGTGGTTGTGTTGAGTAGCGAGAGTAATGTTATTTGGAAGGAATTGGTTCATTGGGGTGTTGTTTAGGAAATTATATATTTTTTTTTCTTTCCCACAATAGTTTTCCTCATAATGTGGTTTATACCAACAACCTATCCTCCGTAAGCAACAAAACCCTTGTTATGGATCACATGTTCCATAATTGTTATATCCAAACACATTTTCTTTAGAGGGTGGATCCTTTGAGGAGCCTCTCCTCTCTAGTTCTTTGTAGACACTTGCCTCAATTTTTGTCTTTTCATAAGTCAACATGTGATGCATAGTTCTCTCTTCTTAGCTCAAACTCATTCCAGTTGCCTTTGCCTGACTAACTACATGATGTGAACAACCTGATTTAATTTTTCATCTAAACAAGAATCACAAGAGCCCACCACAACTTAGAATTCATCTATGACATACCAAGAGATGGTAATTATACCTACTATGGTTTTTCAACACAGTGAAGGCATAACAAATCTATGATATCAATGAGGGAACCCATTTCCCTATATCAATATACCCATAGTTCCTCTATTATGTTTTACTCTTCTATGCATATGGAATCTTCAACATCAATCAACTTTTTAGTTACATAATTAGTCAATTAAGTCTATAGTATACCCCTTTATTTCTCAAATTCTCCATTATTTTCACGACATCTCTAGCTAATATTTTTCACATGCCTATTTTCATCTTTAAATGTCACTCTCCACATGCATAGAATCCTTGTTCTAGTACAACACTACAACTTTGAGAGAAACCTATTTTCAACAATTACAACCACAAGTCACTAAACATGGGCAACTCCCCATCACAAAAGTTACATCAACCACTAAATTTACAACAATAATAGAAATGTCCATATAGCTCCAACTCTTCTTGTGGATCAACACTCAACACTAATGTCGATATAGCTTCAATTCTTCTTATAGATCAACACTCAACATTGATGGTTGTTTCTTGCTACATTTTTCCTATGCTAGATCCATTCCCAAAATCTTTTTAATTGTGAGAAATTGTTGGATTTGCATATTTGAGTGGCTAAGTCTATATAATCCATGTTTTTGTGGATTTTTTCAAGATGTTGAATCCATTTATGCATTCAAAAAGAAAATTTTAAGAACACAAATTATGACTTCTCCCGGAATTATTAGATTCATATGAAAAATGCCAAAACCTGAAACATTTAGACATCCTCATTCCAAAATGAAAAATAAAGCAATAACACTTTCAATTAAATTAAAATTGAAAAAAATGTCATGTGACAAATGCCACACATCTCAAATACCATGCCTTTTCCTAAGGGTGCACTACTGCATAAAGCACGAGGCCTAATACCCAAGGTCATTCACGATATGTAAGAAAATAAAGACACGTTGACCTAGACTCCATGGAAATTATATTGGTTAATTTTGACTTTGTGAAAAACTCTTTGTATTATGCATTTATCTAATTAATGAAAAGAAAGGAGTTTGCTCAAGGTTTTATCGTTTTATGTAAAACGTTTATTATTAAATAGGATTTATTCTCATATATTTACTATTTCAAGTGACGAGGTTCGTTGACGTTCAATAACGTTCCCTTTATTGAACGTCACCAAATGTTATAACATATAACATTTTGAAAACAGCAAAGCTTATGGGCTCACAACTTTTATGGGCTCATTAGCTGATCCTTTGCTCCCAACATTATATCGTCATTTTGAGACAGACCGATTTCCTTATTTAGTTTTAAATTTTTCCCCTCGAGAAGATCTACATACTCTTCAGTAACGATAGCCAGGCACATAGTTCTGTCGCCTTGCAACAAGGTTTTCGTTTATTGTTATTTCTTGAGCGATTAAAGTTAATTCTGTCAAAATTAACTCAGATCGATCCTTCTGTTGGACGAATGGAGGATACTTCCTTATTGAGATAACAACGCTTCCTCCTTTTCCGTCATTTCTCAATGCATCCAACTCAGTCCTGGAAATACTATATTTAAAATATCCAGTAGTTTATATGGATATAGGACAAAGACTTACACGGCTAAGAAATAGCCACACTAAATCATATAAGATAGATATTATCTAAACTCCCTTTTTTCTGTTGTTAACATCTGGAAGAATTAAACGTTATATAACTAGACGATAAATGCCGAAGAATTTTAATTTTAAATGATAAGAGACACAAATGTTGATGATTCAATACCAATATAATTTAAAACGAATACAAACTACCTCTTTCACAAATACCACATACTTTATTTATTTGGTGACCGGAAGAATTGGAAGTTAGAAATGACAAAATGAAAAACAAAGAGGACAGAATTGGAAAACAAGAATGAGCAGAGCCCAATAGCGTCGAGTATATTCATTAAAGGGAGAAGAGTTGAGCTAAATAGGTTCGAGAAAATCAAGAAGATCACAAAACAAACATATAGCTGGCCAGGACAGCTGAACATCAGCAATGACAATGCTCAAGTGTTGTCTCTTAAAATAAAAAAATGAATTATCCTAGTGACTTCGTGAAAATGTTTGCGAGCTGATCTCATGAGCTACAAAATTGAAGTGCAATGTCACCATTATTGACTAGCTCTTGTATAAAGTGAAAACTAGTGTCAATATTGTTGTTTTTAATGTGAAACTCATGGTTTTTGGATAAAACAATCCCTCAGGTGTTGTCACAAAAGATAGGAGTTGGCGTATTTTATGTATGTGACATATAATTCAATAGTCTTCTCATCCACACAACTTGACAGGAGGCTGAGGTAGTAGCGACATACTCTACCTCTGCAAAAGATATTAAGACTATGGGTTGCTTCTTTGATGCCCAAGGAATTAGGTTTGTTCCCACTGAAAAGCATGTCGTGAGGTGTTTTTTCAGTCATCTAGGCTTCCTACAAAATCACTGTGTAACTAGAGAGATGATTATCATCAGACTCAGTGTACCATAAGCGAAAATTGAGAGTGCTTACAACATATCTCAAAATCCTTTTCTCCATCTTCTAGTGAGAATCTTTGGGGGATTCCATGAACCTGGAAACAAAGCTGGTTGCATACATAATATCTTGCCTAGTTGTTGTAATATACAACAAACTCCCTACTAAACTTTTGTACATGGTAGAATCCACTGGAGGGCCTTCATCTTGATTGCTGAATTTTGTGCCTAGGGGTATAGGGGTTTCTGTTGGATTGCAATCTTCCATGCAGAATAGTTTGATGATGTTTGGTGCATACTCAGACAAAAATTCTTTTGGTTGATTGGTCAACCTGAATCCCCAAAAAGTATTTCATTATGTCAAGACCTTTCATCTCAAACTTAGATTGCATGGCATGTTTAAAAATGGTTAACTCAATATTTCTAATATATATCATGTCATCAACATATAAATATACAATCATAATTTTACCTTGTTGATCTATTTTGGTGTATAAGGTTGGCTTATTTTGGCTTCTCCTGAAACCAGTCTTGATAAGATAAGTGTCAATTATGTTGTACCAAGCTCTTGGAGCTTGCTTTAAGACATACAAGGATTTCTTCAACCGAGACACTTTGGTCACCTGCTCTTTGAATTCAAATCTAGGTGGTTGATCCACATAGACCTCTTCTTCTAACACACCATTCAAAAAATATGACTTGACATCCGTCTAGTATACTTTCCATTAGTGTTGAGATGCTATGGCTAAGAGAGTGCTTACAGTGTCGAACCTTGCTAGTAGAGAAAAAATTTCACCATAATCAATACCAGGTTGTTGTGGGAATACTTTGGCAACAAGTCTTGCCTTATGTATTTCAATCTTCCCCTTTTCATTGAGTTTAGTTTTCTAAACCCACTGGACACCAATAATTTTCTTGTGTGCAGATCAACAAGATCCCAT
This sequence comes from Picea engelmannii, assembly GCA_009831015.1. NCBI lineage: Eukaryota > Viridiplantae > Streptophyta > Pinopsida > Pinales > Pinaceae > Picea > Picea engelmannii. Next base: position 2,683,029 of record ML776752.1, on the reverse strand, counting down.
GTCTTGTTCTTCTCAATGGAGTCAATCTCTTGGTTCATGGCTTGAACCCGATGTGGCTCTTTAGCTGCCTCTTTAAAATAGGTAGGTTGATCTAATCAATGTCGTCCAACTGCTGATGGATTTCTCTCAAACTTCGAGTTGTCTGATTTTGAAGTTCATAGGATGAATTTTTGTTGGAAGTTGAGTTATCCTGAGAGCTTTCACCTTGTCCTTGTACCTTCAATATTGGAATGGCAGGTGGAGGTATTTGTTGTCCTGATTTTTCTACATTTTTAGGAAGTGGCAGCAATGCATTTTGATTATCCATAGGACAATTTTCAGACTCACTCCAGAACTGATTTTCAATAAATTTTACATCTCTGTTGAGAATCCTTTTCTTTGAGATTGGATTGTAGAGCTTGTAGGCTTTTGATGCTTCACTGTAGCTAGTAAAGATGCATTTATCACTTCTATAATCCAGTTTCTTCCTTAATTCAGAACGTATGTGAGTGTATGTCATAGATGATTTTAGGGGCGAAATTTCGCTCATGGGCGAAATTAAGGGGCCTCTAATTTTTTATTGGGTGAATTTTTTGTATTAGAGTGATTTTTTTAAACTTATTTTATTAGCCCGTAATTTATTTTAAGGTAAAAATTGTGTCCAGGGTTAGCCCATGTTTTTAGGAGGGATAGAGGAAAACAAAATATATTTAGCCCCTGAAATTTGGAGGAACAAGCTTCCATTAGCCAAATTTCTAGAAATATGGGAATTTATGATAGCTTTTTCACCCTCCCATTTGGTAAAATCGAGATTTATGGTTTAATTTCGCCCCGATTTTGTGGTATGGGCAGTGGGCACTCAACACTGGGTAGCTACAACCTACAATCTTCCCTTTGCCCGATTTCAATCTTCCCTTTGCCCGATTTCCAAAGAACATGGAGATTTTTGGCCCTCCCACTTGGTATAAATTATATGGGATCTGAAATGCATTCCCCAGTTTACATCTTCGTTCTTCTGTTACCTCTTATTTCCCCTTTGGGCCTTGAGGTTTACGGGTTTAGTATTTTACTCTTGGACTTTCTTCTCGTTGGTAACGGGTTACTCCCAGGTTCGGCCCAGGCACCTATTGGCAGACTGCAGTGACCATATTTTGTTAGTCCAAGACCCCGCTCGTAGAGGAGGACCCCGCTCGTAGAGGAGGACTCACAGAGAAGGACCCCACTCGCGGCTCTGCGCTAAGGCTCAACCACAATGGTACACATATATCACCTCACTATAGAGCTTCAACTTTCAAGTACATAGTTCAAGTATAGATGGGCTTTTGTATTGTTAATGTCCTTTTCCTAAACTGAAAATAGTTATACGTTCATGTTCTTTTGTGATATGGATATATATACATTTTTGATAGCCACGTTGTATGCATCCAATGAAACTGCTAAAAGGTAATCCCAAACCTACAAGTGATCGAGCATGTTGCGATTATGTTTTTGTCTCTGCATAGCTTTCTAAATTTGCCACTGAACAAATCTTTGAAATTTAGGTTTTATCCAAAGCCAAATTCATCTTTTCTTGTTTATGTAGACCCTTGTAGCCATCCTATGATGACTTTGGAGTCACCATATATGTCCAAAACTATAATACCAAAATCCAAGGATAAGTGAAGTAGTGAGCTAGTCATAAGTAGTCATGCTCTATTGTTTGYGGCCTATCATATGCCCAATTTGAAAGACAGTTCATCTCTGTCAGGTAATAGGATCCAATCCCATGCACCACTAGGGCCTAGGTTATCTTCAGAGGTTTCATAAAAGTTTCCCCTTGAATGAGAGGGGCCATAATCTAGGTGCAGAAGGAGTCTCAAGGGATTTGGAGTCTCAAGTGTTGTGGGTTGGTACCTACATACTTTTAATTTATAAAACATTATATAAGGGTTTGCAACTTTGTTTTGAAATATGCATTCATTTCTAGAAATCCATATTTACCACATTGCTTCAGGCTAGTCTTTTTTCTGTATCTAAAGAATTTTGTATCTAGTGCAGTAGAGCAAATTTGATGTTGTCACGTGTCTAACTCTATGGTTGTAGACTAAGCCTGTAAGGAACAACTTAGTTTCACTGTCTAAAGTGACAATGTACTAGTAGATGTGAAATGGATTATTCATGTTTGTGAAATAATGGACACTTATTGGGCTCCTGGCAGCATTTTCTTTTAAGAATGTCCCATCTAGGTACAACTTCTTTTATGAATAGCTATGAAAATAAGATAGTCTTGGGGTGGGGTATTTTACATTCCACAATTTGGTCTACCACCACTAGCAGGTTTCAAGGGGGCATCATGAGGGACATGGACTTTATATCTGGTTTTGACACAATGCCTTTCCAATTTTGGATTTACTCCCCATAACAGGAAGTCATCTTTTTTTCTAAGTTGTATACCTACTTTGATCAATTGACCCATGTACTCTTTCCACTGTTATTGTTCAATATCTCAGGGAAGCTTGATTTAGAGTGGTGAGTTGTCTTTTTCTAAGGGAAATCTACAAGTTGACAAGGTATGTTGTATTTCAAATCTTGTCCTTCCTATCCATTAAGACACATCCTAACTCGTGTGTCATCTCCTATACTCCAATAGAGGTGGTCAATAATGAGGTGTGTTTCTTGGGTGATAAATTTCTATAAGATATTTCATTAAGGGTATTCCCCACATATCATGAACCTCTTATTTCTAGAGGCATAACAAATAGCCATGATTGATTTTCCCAATAACTGACCTTGTGATACCCTATTCCAACAATATTGATGATCTCAAAAGTAGAACCAAGTAAGTCCCCTTTCTTATCAAATTTCATTGGACTAGTTAATCCTATAAAATTAGTTTGTGACAATATCTTCAGTAGTTTTGGACCGTCTCCAAAGACCTTGAGTTTTGCTATCTCTATTTTTTTTCTGCTTGCACTGGATACATGAGGATAATCTTGTGAACTATTGTGATTGATACTCCCTTACTCACAAGTTTGTCAGCTATCCACCCTCCCAAATTTGCACTCAAAGCCATTGTAAGCCAAGGTAAAACAAAAAATATTCCAGATTCCATGGGGTTAAATTTTAAAACCTGATTGTAGTATGTTGGCATCCATGTGAGAAGAATGAATGTCCCCCAATTGTGACAAAAGTGGGAAACTATCAGTGCCCAAACTGGTGCCTTTGACAACAATAATTTTGATGGAATAGTTTTAACATCTTCTTTTAGTTCACTGTTCCTTAGAATGAATTCCTTCTCTTCAGGATCAATTTCTAGGTCTTCAAGGGGTGAAATCTGTGCATTCCATTGCCAAGTGGAAAACCATATGGATCCAAGGGAACCAAAAGAATAGAACACCAAGACCAACTAAACTTGTGGATCAACAAAGGAGAGAAAGCCAACCCAGCTATAGAACCAAGGTATATCCCACTATAAACTAGTGCTAATGCTCTACTTCTTCTTTCATAGGGATCCACCTTGAGAGTCTGTTATTCATAGCAGGCATAACAACACCCTTGACAATCCCCATAAACGCACGAACAAGGAGCAAGAAAGGAAATCCAACTCTTGCAACGATTGGTGTGAGAATAGTGGCAATTGACCACAAAAATACTCCCAATCCCAATACATGCTTGCCACCAACTTTATCTGCCCATATACCTCCATCAATTCGAGTAAGCAGGAAACCCCAGAAAAATGAAGACTGCACCAAGCCAACAATTGTTGGGCTCCAATTAAACTCTCTAGACATGGGAACTTGGAAGGATGGAAATACTCATGTTTACATGATCCATGTTGCAAAGAAAAAAGGAAAAGTAACAAAGTAGTATAATCAGCCAGTTCCTGGGAAACTCCTTCAACCATAAATATCCTCTGTCTACCACCCCCTACACTGTAACAGACCCCAGTAATACTTTGAATGAACTCACTGCATTTGGTGCATCTGTTCCAATGTCAGGTTCAAAATATCACCGAGTGGGATAGACCAAAGTGAGAGCAGAGCCCTGAGGAATGGATCAGGCTAATGTTTCACCTTTGATCAATGATAATGACCATCTTTGATAAATTTCATAGGGAATTTGTTTGATCAATGACAATGACCAACTTTGATAAATTTCATAGGGCATTTCTATTGTCTCATAGAAGAACTCCAAATATAATGCCCACTAAATTACAAGCATGGATGATTTTCTACATATCAAATTAAGGGTGGCATTTTCAAAAATGTATGAATGTTTAAAAGAGGCGGTCATAAGTAGCTGACTCTCTAGTAGGTGGTCAACTAGTAAAAATTTCCAAACTTGCTTTATAAGAGCTTAACTGCCTTCAAAATAAAAAATTAATGGGTTATGAGAAGAAAGATCCATTTTGCCAGCAAACAAAGTTTACAATCTATTACCAACAGTTGGTGCAGTCTGCCAATAGGCAGCCAAATCTTGCCAATAGAACCCAACTGGTAGAGTTTTCCAGTTGCTCTTCAAGTGGGCTACAATGCCCTCTAACAAAATATAGTACCGTTGACACAAACATTAGTTTACCATTCATTTACATGGAATATTATTGGAGAGTTACCATAAAATTACAATTGAATTAAGTCAGTCAAGATAGGAGTGTACCACAAATACAAAACTATGACAAACAAATGGGGTTCTGGTTTTCTCAGCCTCAGTTGCTTTGCCATATACATATATCATCTCTGTAGGTGAATCCGTGTATCTAGGAAACTAGAAAACTCTTTCTGGTTCATCTTATTTCACCAAGAATAAAACTGTGTTTAAAAAGATGGAAGCAATTGCATCTTTCAAAACAATTTCCTTTCCAACAATCGTGAAAATATTTTTTTATGGCAGTGTGGCAGTTACAACAAACATGAAGGTTTTCAGTAACTTGGATAGGTGTCTCATGGGGTAAGATGATAAGACAAAAAATCTTTTCACTGTGATGGCAAAGAAAGTGTTCCTTTTCGTCTACTTCCAAGTCATGTAACACAGATTGTGTTAGGCACATCTCCAATGTTCCTGCTGCCTCGATCTGCCCAGCCAATCTCTCCAATGTTTCATATGTTTTCTCTGTTCGAACTTAGTGGGTGTGACCTGTCCCCTGCATGGAACATATGTACCCTATTCTTGATTTCAATCCAGCTGCATCCTCGCTTCTTTTTCATATCCATTTCTTTCATCATTATTCTTACTTTCACTACATCATCCCATTTTCCAGCTGCAACATAAAGATTTGATAGCAATATATATGTTGCAGGATCTTTAGGTTCCAATTCAAGAAGGTTCTCTCCTGCATGCTTACCCACTTCTGCATTTATATGAACAGTACAGGCATTCAGCAAGCCCCCCCATACAACTGCATCAGGTTCAGAAGAAAACTAGAAGAGCAAGATAAAATGGATTATTCCATACCAACAGAATGACAACTGCTGTGTTTGATATTTATTGCCAGAGAAGATTTTCTTTAATAGATCAAAAATACCTATGCGGATTTGATACTTGTAACAGAGCACTGCTTGATAGGTTTTGAGCATTGACGCCTGCCCTCTGTTTCTTCTTCCTCTATAACTGTGTCCACAGTGGGATGATTTTGTTGGCAAAACAAATCAACTCCCACTTTGCTCATACATCCCTCAATGATTTTCTGCCATCCTCACTTTGACATTTTCATCCATGTGACTAATAATTTTGAGATATTTAGGGCACATAGCTCTTGGCCCTCATCTTCTTTACCATATATATCAAGGAATATAATGCTCCCTTGTAGAGAACGCTCAGTCTAATTCTCAAATATTGAAGTTAGCCACTGGAGTCTCTATTCTGCTCTACTATTATGATGGTGCTGCAATGATGAGAAGTCAAACTGGTAATAAGTTTCCCTTCACATGTCACACTCCACATTGGTAAAGTTGGATGTGATATGCAATATGTAGGAATAAAATAAAAAGGTTTGGAGACACCCTTCCATCCTTCATCCTCATCATTAAACAAAATTGTGACATGGTGGGACAACAACATGGACACAACACTTGTATTAGAAAATTTAGATTTGGAGAATTCTGAAGCTTGACTTGTCCACATTGGGAAAACTCAGGGGTTTCTTAGGCACCATGTAGACCACCTATATATTAACATATTGAGCCTCATTTAATGGATATATTGGAGGGGAATTTGAATAGGTTAGTGACTAATTCTTGGATGAATGAATTGTTTGTGAACACTATAAGAGACCCAATATTAATTCTAGAGGTATTTATTCAATCGACATAAAAGAGGTCAATTCAAGTGCATGGAATATTAGATAAGACATTACAAAGATGGGGGGATAGAGAGACCAATGACAACTTCCAATTAGAGGATCAAGTCTGTTTGTGGGGATGGTGATTGTAGAACATATGAGGTATTCTAATCTTATAGCCTTTGAGTTTTGGGCACCGAAGAAAAAACTCAGACTGAACCTTTTGTAATATGTAACTTTCTAGGAGAATAATAAAACTTTGAGAAACCCATTTCAAGTTGGAGTTTTCTCACATTTTTATTCTCCAAATGAATTTATGGATATTATTGTGTGTAATTGATAATTTATTGCATTACACTTGTTTTTCAGTTCAATTCATGGTCACTAGTTCTTGAAAAATGATAATTATATAGGAAGAACAAGTTAAATATTAAAACATAGTTCTAAAATATGTGTTGATAAATCAAGTTGGCCAAAGGATAATAAATTACAGAACAAAGTTACATGTTTCCTAACATTCCCTGATGATATTACTTGATGAATTCTCTCTCACTTCTTCCATTACGCATCTTCATAGTATGAACTCCTTCCCCATTGTGAAAGTGACGAAGAAGGTCACATGAGATGTGAAGGGAAACTTATTACCAGTTATGGTGGTGCAGTGCAATGGAGTAGGACTGTTTGGTGCCTTGGTGTCATATTGCTCCTTGTTTATATTCATATAAAGGTAATCAACTCCTAAAACTTTAGCAGACTCTTCTGTTATGTTTTGTTTCAGTTTCCCACTTGCAGGAAAGTAATAATGCAATCCAAGGATGAGCTGATCTGAGTTTTGTTTTTGGTGAGATTGATCAGGAGGGAGAAGGATGACAACATCACATTGTGTTGATTTATGGACTTGGGCATGGATCATGGTATTGGTATAAAGTTGTAACTCTTCTTAAGAAGAAGGATTACATAGTATCTGCCCTGGATCTCACTTCCAATGGGATAAACATGGCAGCCTCTACAGATCAAGTCAAATCAATTGCACACTATGAAATCAGTTATTTCCATTGTTACCAGTATTTGAATTTGAAGCTCCAACCCTAGTAGTTACCCTTCCTACAACGTTCCTCGTAACCTACTCAACCATGGCATTTTCTCCTGTGGTAGAGACATTAACATCAACTAAGCCATCCACTCCATCATCCTTCTTATCCTCTACTCCAAGAATTGTATTTGATTCTTTAACTTAATTTATTGACTTATTTTTGCTGGCCAGTTCATCTTTATTTACCTTCCCAACTCTCTGGTCATCTCCTAAAATAAATCTCAACACCGGAAACTGGGCATTATCCACCCTCCTTCCTCAATTTTTTTCAAAATTTAAAAATAGTTTCCTTCCTGGAATACTTCTGGAAGAAGTGGAGACATTGTCCAACACCTTACAAACGAAATATTTAGATAATGCTTCCTCATAATTTACAGAAGGCCTTTGTTCTTTTCTTGAGAATGAGCCCTTCTCAATTGCAGTTGCTATCTTTGCACTTTGTAAGTCTGTGCTTAGATAATCCAGTTCAGCAAGTCATCATTGTCCTCACTACTGTTATTAGGGAAAACTATCTCAACATCCTGTGTTACATTAGTTTTTAGGTTGTTTGAATTATCATCACCTTTGTTAGGAGCACATGCTATGAGAAAAAATTTCAAAGAACCACCACAATTGTTACTTCTTTGGTGTGCTTGGATTTTCCTACCAAAGGATTTGGATGACTTTTGGCTTCTAATAAACTTTTTCTTAGTGAATTGATCATTTTTTGATTCATGTTTCTTTTGGATGCTTGTTATGCTATTGTTGTTCGGAGTGGATTATGTTTGCTACTCACTTGAATGTTTCTCAAGTTTATTGTACTTGTGGCTGGATGACTCTTTAATCTCACTGGAATCTACATGTACATTTGCAGTTGCAACTCTCGTAATGAATCTTGCATTATAAGCTCCTTTGCTCACTTTTCGGACTAAAGCTTATGAAAACCAACAAGCTCTTACACTTATCTACCTTTGGCTTTGGAAGATATGTAACAATAGAGTGGGTTTTCCTAAAAGTAGCAGATGGATCATACTCAGGATCACTAGGATCTAGATCTGATCCTGAACGTGCAAAGAAGACATGAGCATAGACACTCCCATTATTCTTTACAACCTTTGACGGATGGTAACTATTTTATGTTTTCGAACATTGTTTGGCCCCCAGACTGCAAAAGGTACATTGGTCTCTTGCTAGACAAGAGTTGCTTCATTGCTAAATTTCCCAAGACTCCAGCTACTGCCTCCTTTACTCCAACTTTGTCATCGTTGAGTGCCTCTGCAGTTGCTTCTGTAGTTGAAGGTATATCTGATGGGAGAAGGCTTTCAGTTAGCATAACACCACCATCCAACTTTGAGTTCTAGTCCTTTTCTGCGTAGTTCTTCATCAGAATGACCCAAATATTTTGCTTTGGCATCTAAAGAAGAAAATTCTTCCTTCACATATGTCACCACAATATTTAAAAAAAAAGGTGCGGATCTTCATATAATGATTTTACAACAAAGACCAAAATCTTGCTTTTTAGGTGGTGCGAAATGAAGGCCAAGATAAAGAAACATGTTTTTATATTTTGGTATGGTAAGGAATCTTGAAGGTGGATTGTGAGAGGGCACGTGGATTTGGATAGATTGAGGCACAATCCAAATTGATATAACCATAAGTAATGTATCACCAATCCCTTGCAACTTATGATTTTGGAATAGATTAGTTCCATAATAACTTAAAGAGACCTAAATGTATGTATCTGGCCTATAGATCTTCATATGCTAATCCACATCTCAAAGGTAAGTAAAGATCCATTTTTATTTTAAATAATAAAATTGTCATG
>ML776752.1:2643181-2664846 GCA_009831015.1 Picea engelmannii | reverse complement strand
CATTAGCTTCTAATTTTTTCAAAAGAAAGTCAGATGTTTGTAGTACGCAGTCGTAACTGTAAAACAACTGAGAATAAAAAATACCGATCATTCAATATGACTAGAATTGGTAATAATATAAATTACCTCCAATATGAAAATAAAGCTTCACAACTACCGCATCATTTATTCAACTGAGAAGAAGAACTCGAAGTGAGAATATCCAACATGAAAATTTAACAAATCTATTATTACAAGTTCACAGAAAAGTAATTCATTGATAATCCAAGGTAGTGAGAAATGTTAGCAGCACTGAAGATGTGCCCTTCAAGATCGTTATTAGAAATAATAATAATAACGTTCGATATATATACATAGGAACAGTAGGTTTCGTGCGCAGAGAGATGACACAGCCCTCTTACATCTCTTACTGATTCAAATGAAACTGAGTGAGTAAAGAGGATAAATAAGGACTGTGTCATCTCGTCTGCGGGCGAAACACAGCAAGCCCTCCTCTTCTTCCCGATGATCTGATCTACCCTTCCTCTCTCTGTATGTATTGCTTCTACACAAATAGTTATATAAGCATAAATTCACATGGGAACACAAAGATAGATTACCATATTTATAAGGAAAAAACGCTATCTTGGTCCCAATCCTTGCGGACTTCAATCGAATCTCTATCTTGATAATATCAACATTTAATTGAATGGATGGGAGACTAATATTGTAGCAATTAGCTTTGACAGGTCTAAGCTTCTTTCGTAACATAATTATTCTTGATTTACTTTATCCATGACTTGACTTCACGTAGCAAATTACGACTGGTCAATAAAAGGAGACGCCCCAAACGGTTTTATTTAAGATGAAAGGTTGCTTCTCCCAAGTCGGTGTAGGATCAAATAAAGCAGGCCGGCATTACCAGATAAGAGCGACGTCACATAACCTTAGATCACAAAGAACTTTTTAGTTGAGAACACATGACCATGGTGAAATCCTTTTTAGTTGAGAACACAAGAACACGGTGAGATCCTTAATCTAACCAATGGCTGGTTGCACTTTGTTGTTTCAAGTGAGCATATTCCTGGCTTCACTTGTACAAATGATACCAAGCTGCTCCATAATCACTTTGGACATGATGTTGGGGCAGGAACCACCATCACTTAAGCTACTTTCTCCATGATTATCATAGAAACATGGGAGGGAGGGTACCTAGGCTCAGCTCTGGTAGTGCCTACCACATTTACCTCCTTTTCAGAATGTTGATCCTCAAAATCAGCAGCATTAGTGTGATGGCATCTAATTATTGAGCAGACAAACATTTTCTAAATCAGTAGCACTCGTGTGATGGCATCTAACCGAAAGGCTTATACCTATTGACAATGGGCAGATTTAATAGGGGTTTAGTGTTTAATAGGTTTTCTATGGACAGGATTAAATATGGCTGGAATATTCTTAGTAGTCACACAAAATAAATGGTTTATGTGTTTACTTTTTCACATTTACCTAATCATATTTAAAAATTACTTTGATAGCTAACTGATTGCCACCTAAGTGATTAACAGAAATTAAAATATTAACACAGATAAATGAAGCTCAACCGTTTATTTGTTAATCAATAATAAAATTTCAGCCACAATTATGTGGCTGTGCTAGTTATTGAGCAGACAAACATCTTCTAAAAAATGAATAGTAAAAACGTTTCTTAGTATTTTTTTAATAAAATGAATAGTAAAAACGTTTCTTAGTATTTTTTTAATAAAGGAAAACGAATGAATCTTTACAAGCATGCAGAAAAGAGTACAAACAAGATGAACGAGGAATCTCTAAAATGGTGCAAAAAAGTGGTAAAAAACGAATTAGAGAAGTGTTTAGAAGATTACACTAAGTGTTATAAGAGTTTAAATATAAATATGGGGTTGGTTAAACGTTCTTCCTTTTGGGTTTTTTGGTTGGAATCTGGTCATTTAAATTTGGACAAAATCATCATTTTCTGTTGTTTAAATTACGTTTTTTAATGTATAAATAGATTCAGCTTGATGAAAAATTCTTGAAACACTTGGATTATACAAACTTAACCACTCAAATTTGTAGATCTAACCATTCATCTCAAAATTTCAACCAAAATCAAACAAAAAGTTCAAAAAAACCTCCAATAAAAAAAGAATTTTAGACTACTATAAATACTATGACGTAAAAAAAATCCAAACAAGGTTTCAATACAACCCTTTTAAATAGAAGTGGTGATAAGAGTGGAGTATCTCATATGTGAATAGTAAAAACGTTTCTTAGTATCTTTTTAATAAACGAAGACGAATGAATCTTTAGAAGCAGAAAAGAGTACAAACAAGATGGACGACGAATCTGCAAACGGCCGCACAAAAGTGTTAAAAAACGAATTGGAGAAGTGTGTACAAGCTTACACTAAGTGTTATAAGCGTTTAAATATAAATACTATCACGTTAAAGAGATTCGAACAAGTTTTCGAGAGTTTCAATTCCACCCTCTTAAAAAGAAGTGTCGATAAGAGTTGAGTATCTGAGATGTCAATAGGTTAATAAAGTATGAGTAAAATTATAAAAAAATTATGATATAATATTTTTTCTTAATTTTAATTTGTTTTTTAAAATTAAATATTTAAGAATGTACGAAGAAAAGAAAATATACTTTAAAGATAAGAATAAATAAAGGATATACTTTATCTTAAAATATAAAATATAAATATGTAAGATGTATTGTGCATTTATGGTAATATGTGATTGGACGAGGAGAACTAAAAATTAATATTGTGAAGTGGGAGTTTTTATTTATTTTTTAAGATTAAATATTTAAGAATGTATGAAGAAAGGAAAATATACTTTAAAGATAAAAATAAATAAAGGATATACTTTATCTTAAAATATAAAATATAAATATATAAGATGTATTGTGCATTTATGGTAATATGTGATTGGATGAGGAGAACTAAAAATTAATATTGTGAAGTGGGAGTTTATAGAGAAATGACAAAATTCTATTAATATCATAGAAGTAAATTTATTTTGGGGTCATACCAATGCTTTCATAAACCCATAGAAACATTTTGAGATGTGGATGCGCCACTTCATAGTGTGACTTTCAACTTCAAATCATAAGAGGTTGTGATGGGAAAGTACAAACATAAGACTTTTACATAATTTAAAAGATAAGATTGTTCTAGTACAAATATTGGAGTGATTTAATTTTTAAAAACCATCTAAAACACATGGAAGTGGTTATGTTATTAGAGAAGTCTTGATGGTAGGATGTAGGTCAATATGTTATAATTCTAGGTTTTTTTATGCACTAGTTCTTCAGTGCCCCACACATGTTAATGAGATACCTATCTTGGTGAAATATATTAATAACTCAAAAAAATATCTATTTAGAAAGGACACTTTACCAAAATTGAGAATTGGTATTTGAAATTCTTATAGGCCTATGATTTAATAATAAAAACACTATAAATAAATAAAATATTTGTATCTTTTTTACCTCATTAAATTTGAGATACAAAGGGAAACACTGACAAGAGACAAGACCAATACACAAAAATTATTATCTTTTAAAGTACATGGTTATAGATATGGATGCATTCAACATTAATTTTAAAAAGATGAAAACAAAGAAAATGAGAATTTTAGGGGCACATTTATAACATTGTAAGGTGAAGATCGTGAAGAAAAAGGTGAGAACATAAGTAAATATCAGACACAATATGGGTCACTTAACAAATTAGATAAATTGTGTGTTCTGTGTTCCTAAAGGAGAGCACCTTGAATGTTTCAAATCATTTTAGTGTTGGATAAATAGTATCCAACTTGCAAAGGTTATAGAAAAAGTGAACAAAAATGTAACAAGTGTTGCATGGTAGCGTAGTCCCTGCTGGGTTGAATTGGGAATAAATGCACAGGGATGGGGAAAAAGTAGCAGAGTAAAATGGAAACTACAACGAAGATGTGGAAAACAACATGAAGCACACGTGGTACCATGCAATAAATGACACATGGCCTCTAGAGTCCCATTTATTTGTTGAAACTATATAATCCATTTTGCTATGTTCAAAATTTTTGTTCTTTCCTAGACCATCCGACATGTATGTATCTATATGTTCCAGGACACAAAAAAATTATATTCAAATGAAATAAACACAATTTATTGATATTCAAGATAGTTGAAGATAAAAATTTATGAGCACATAAATATAAAAGGAGATAAAAAATAGTTTTATTTGAAATATATCAAAAAACAATATTGTCTGTTACATATTCCTAGAAATTTAAATGGGTTTTTCATATAGACTTGGATTGGGGCTCCCGCGGACCATAAGAGAAATGTGTACAAGAAATAGGACCATGGAAAGAAGAAGTGGATGACGATAGAGTGTAATACCTGAAAAAAAGAAATTGAAAGGTATCGATCTTGGGATAGACATTTCTATTTAAAAAGGTGGAATAACTGGATTGATAAAGAAAGAAGGACGTGATCAATATACACAAGAAAGACAACAATGAAAGAAGGATTGATCAGAATTTCCCAAGGCTTAGAAAGACAAGAAACAAGATAGAATGAACCAACGGAAGAAGGGATATCAACCAGTGCCTTTCCAGAATGCAACAAAGAGTTTTCCAAGCAAAGAATTTCAGAACACCCAAGGACGTGGTAAACTAGTTAATATGGAAACGAAGAAGTTTGGGGACATCCCCAGAGAACCGTTGAAATGATGGGAATGTGGAGAACCTCACTTAAGAAGGAACTGTCCACAATTAACCTCTACAACCAGGACCATGGTTCACAACCTACAGGAATCCTCTACGGTGGGAGATGTGGGAAGAAGTTTACATCAGATCAATGTAGCCATGGAGGGCTGACAAGATGATCACCAGTCCACCGTAGTGGAAGTTGAAGGTAAAGTTAACAATACTTGTGTTTCTATTTTAATTGATCCAGAATCTACCTTCAGTTCTATTTCTCCTCGTGGAGTGGAGTCAAATAAACTTAAGAAAACAAGACATACAAAATATTGTCTAGTAAAATCGACAACATCAACAAAAAGAAAAGTATCTGATTTTATTTCCAACTATGAGTTCAGTTTAGGTCGTCAAAACACAAAGATAATTTTGAATATTCTACTGTTAGGGTATTATGATATACTTATCAGAATGGACTGGTTAGAAAGGCATAAAGCAGTTTTAGATTGTTATGAAAAATCACTCAAGTATAAAAACGAAAATGACACGGTTAGGACAGTTCAAGGCATACAAAAATCATTCTCAGCTAGGCAGATTTTAGCAATGCAATTTAAGAAGTGCATGGGAAAAGGTTGTCACATTTATGCTATCCAAGTAACAAATCTATTGGCAAAATAAAATAAACCTAGCTTAGAGGATTTTATCGTCTTACATGATTTTAGAGATGTGTTTGTTGATGAGATACATGAATTTCCCCCAAGGAGAGAGATAGAATTTTCTATTGATCTACTACCTGGTTCATCTCCTATATCTAAGGCGCCCTACCGAATGAGTTTACCCGAATTAACAGAATTAAAGATTCAACTACAAGAACACTTGGAAAATGAATACATCCGGCCAAGTGTCTCACCATGGGGAGAACCATCCTTTTTATTAAAAAGAAAGATGGAAATCTAAGATTATGCATTGACTACAGACAATTAAACAAAATGACGGTTAAGAACAAATACCCCTTACCAAGGATCAAGTATCGATCAAGTACTTGGGGAAAAGATTTTTTCTAAATTGGATTTAAGATCTCGTTATAACCTGGTTAGAATAAAAGATGAGGACATAAGTAAAATGACATTCAGAACGCGATATGGCCATTACAAATTTGTTGTTATAACATTTGGTCTCACTAACATGCCAACAACATTTATGTGTTTAATGAACAACATTTTCAGTCAGTACTTGGATAAGTTTGTTTTAGTATTTATTGACGATATCCTAGTGTATTCTAAAATAGAAGAACATAAAGAACATCTAACGATAATACTTCAAACTTTAAGAAAACACAAACTGTATGCTAAATTCGACAAGTGTGATTTTTATCAAAAGAAAATACAGTACCTAGGACATGTAATATCTGAAGAAGGTATTGCAGTCGATCTAGAGAAAATAAGAGACATCATGGAATGATTGATTCCTAAGGACATAGAAGACATCCGGTCATTCATGGGAATCATCGGATATTACCATAGATTTATAAAGGGATTATCCAAGATTGCATACCCTATCACATATTTACAAAAGACGGGAACCAAGTTTATTTGGTCACAGAAATGTCAGGACAATTTTAATAAGTTAAAGGACTTGCTAACAAACGCACCAGTTTTAAGGGTAGCAAACCCAGATAAAGACTTTGCATTCTATTTAGATGTGATTAAAGAAGGGTTGGGAGGTGTCCTAACTCAAGAAGGGCACGTTATTTTCTATGAGTCCCAAAAAACAAAAGAGCATGAAAGAAACTACATCACTCATGACTTAGAGTTAGTAGTTGTCATCCATGCTTTAAAGATGTGGCAACACTATATAATGGGCAAAAAAATTATGTTGTTGACTCATAACAGTGGTGTGAAATTTTTGTTTAGTCAACCAAACCTTAATGCAAGGAAAGCAAGATGGTTGGCCTTCTTGAGAGAATTCGACTTCGAGGTAAGACATATTAAGGGTAAGGAAAACAAGGTGGTTGATGGTTTAAGTAGAATAATTCATGGGTTGTTTGACATAAACAATAACAGGGTTGAAAGCGATCTTGAGCAAAGAATAAAGGTTCCAAGTAATAATAATGAAAATTACATTAAAACAGTGGAATATTTATGAAATAATGCAGAAAATTTAGACATAACAAATCTAAGTTTAGACAGAAAAGGTCTGCTAAGGTTCAAAAATAGATTATACATACCAAATTCTGTTGAACTATAGTTAACAATTTTGGACAAAGTACACAAGAAACCATATTCTGGTCATATGGGATACCAGAAAATGGTAACAACACTAAGGAACTTATTTTATTGGCATAATATTAAGGGAGAAATAGTAGAATACTTATCTAAGTGCCAATATTGTCAACAAGTAAAATCTGAACACCACCATCCAGCTGGCCTGTTGCAGCCTCTACCTATGTCGGAATGGAAATGGGAGACTATATCACTAGATTTTATCATAGGTTTTCCTAGAACTCAAAAACATAATGATTCAGTCATGGTAGTAATTGATAATCTTAGTAAGTTTGCACACTTTATTCATCTAAAGTCTACTTTTAAATCTATTAGCATCACTGAAATATTCATGAAATAAATTTTCAGACTACATGGTATTCCTAAAATGGTGATTTCAGATAGAGACGTATAATTCACATCTACATTTTGGAAATAATTGTTTGCAGGGTTAAATACTAACTTGAATTTCAACACAAGCTACCCTCCACAAACAGATGGGCAGACCGAATGAACAAACCAAATCATGGAAGAGATGCTATGAAAGTACGTAAGGAAGAAACCAAGTAAGTGGGAAGACTACCTGCACTTGGTGGAATTTGTGTACAACAATGGTTACCAGAAATCGGCTAAGATGAGCCCCTTTGAAGTATTGTATGACAGAAAGTGTACGACTTCGATTACCTTTGATAAACCAATTGACAGACTCATGATAGGACCAGAAATGCTCCATGAAATGGAAAATATGGTAAGAAAATTACAATAGAATTTAAAAGAAGCACAAGACAGACATAAAAGTTTTGTAGATCTTAAAAGAAGACCCCAGGAATTCCAAGTTGGAGACCACATTTATTTAAGAGTCAAAGCCAGAAGAAGTTCACTAAAGCTAGGAAATTTTTCCAAGTTGGCACCAAGGTTTTGTGGCCCTTTCGCGATCTTAGCTTGAATTGGACCCGTGGCATATCAACTTGCACTTCCAACAAATATGAAAATTCATAATGTATTTCATGTTTATTTGTTAAAAAATTATGTTCATGATCCTACTCACATGATCGATTGGAACATGGTGTAGGTGGAACCATAAGGCGAGTTCCAAGTGGAACCTCATGCATTGTGGAAATGAGAGAAATAACATTACGGAACAGAGCCTTTGCCTAGGTAAAAGTGCAATGGAAGCACTTTAGCCCTGAGGAGGCCACTTGGGAATTGGAGGGAGAATTGCAGAAATATCATCCAACCATGTTCCAAAAAAGGAACGAACACTGAGAATAGTGTTGCACTGAAGGGCGAAAGGATGTAATATCCCCAAAAATAAATTATTATTAAGTCAAAAAATACCTAGGCATTTATTTCTGTTTTTGGTAAATTCGAAATTGAAAAATTATTGCCATTTATGGAAATTACGAATTTCAAATTTAGTTAATTATAATTTATTATTATGACTGTTGGGAAAATATTTGATTTTCCCCAAACAACTCTTTAACTATGACACTTGTAAGAAACAAATATTTTTATATTTATTGCTGAGAGACAAATGGAGCAACCGGGTTAAAATCAGCTGGCCATGATGCCATGAGTGGGGAACATGTTGGAACTACCTTAGGGATGAATGTTACAAATGGAAAATCAGGAATTTGGCCATTAGCAGCCCTTGAAAATCAGGTCTGCGAAAATTCCCGAGGGGAAAAGACCTAGGCACAAATTCTCTTGGCATATATAGCATATGGGAGGAGGCAGGATGTTGCCTAGTATGCTGGGGAAAAGAGGAATATCACTTGCTATTATGAAAGCTAATTTCTGAGTGTGAGGCAAGGAGAAATTTTCTGATTCTTAAATAGGACAATAGCTAAGGAGGAGTTTTGGAGTTCTCCCTCATGGATTCATGGTCAGGCTAGGGGGTGAACGGAGCAAGTAGATTGGCATTTTTATTCTATGGTTGGGAGGAACTTAGTTGTTCCATTTGTTATCCATCAACTTGTTCAGATATGTACATATATTCCCTCCCTGTTTGAATGTTCTTTGATTAGATAGCTAATAGAATGCACTTAATTGATTTATGTATGAATAGAATGCACCTAGTTAATTTCTCGATGAATATTTTGTTGATTAAATTATAGGTGGAATGAAATAAATTATAGTATAACTCTTATAGTTTTATTATACTCATTGAGTAGACATTCATTGTGTGTTAGTTTTTGATGGGACTGTTTTATGTAAATATATTGGAAGATGCATCTAAGCTAGATGGGGTCAGTATTGTGTTGATTCTAACATTTCAGGCATGTGATTATGTGCGTATAAGTAATCAACTTAAATAATATTTTCGATTGAAGAATGCTAAATAAAATTCTGGAACTGGACTTGAAGGCCTATATATATATATATATATTGTTGTAGGATAAATACGTAGGGTTGTATTAAACAATTATGAATATCAGACTGTGAAAATGTCAAAATAAGACTTGGGATGATTATATATAATAAGAAATAGCTATGTATGTATATATATATATATAACTTCCTGTACATAATTTCATATCCACATAAACTCCTAATTTATTCATACTACAAGATGCCAATGATATAAAGGAAAATGTACAGTTCATTTATTCCACAGTAAACCATAATATAAGTTTTATTTTAAACTTATACAAGCCATAGTGCAAAGACTTCTCACATTTAACAACAGTATTCCTATGGTCGAGGGGACATTGTTACATTCTATTAACAAGAAAAATAGAAGATCTGTATATCAACATGATGGAAGAAAATAGTTACACTCATGTTTCATTACAATAGTGTAGTAGTAAACGTATTGTAACTCAAATACCTAAAACTTATTACATATCCGAGAGATGGACCAATACTCAAATGTGTCTTCAACTCTACGTAATACTGTGATTATAACTCTAAATGGTGGAATCTGATTCAATTGGGGTTTCCCCTTTATCTTTTTTTAAAGACCGAATATATGAATAATTGTTTATTTATAAAAGTCTGTTATAAGAAATTTTTTCCACGATAACAGAATTCTAGTGCAGAACCGTATCCTTACAGTAGAACCTGGAGTTAAAGTTCATTTTTTTTAAAATGCTATAGATTGGAACCCAATTACCTTTCGTGCCAGGCGTTTTTATGGAAATCCAGAGAATTCAAATGTTAACAGTCCTGCAAGGGAACCAAAATTTTTAATTAGTATTAAGATTTGAAGTAAACAAAATTCAAGTGTCGAACATAGAATAAGTACCAAGATAAATTTTGTACCAAAGAGATATTACAGAGGTAAGTTATAACTTCACTCAGCTTATGTTTTCGGCCTATGTTCCTTCTACATCGTCGAATGAATCATCCATAGAACGGCGGGGAAGAAGTGGACCCTCGTAGCAAGCAGGGGTCCCATCATTAGATCACAATAATCAATCCTTAAACCATAAATATCAGAAGGAAATAAAATAATTTTTTTAAAACCAGAATTATCAAGGATGCACAGAATAAAAACATGCTCCATAAAAATTATACGAATTCGGGTCACTAATGATGCCACTTGATTTTACCCTTATAACTGAAAGAAACTGTAGGCTACAGGTCGAAGATAAAAAGGATAACGAGATTCAATAGGGTTCGGGGTACCTAAAATATCTGTTCGTTTTTCTTTCTTACAAATGAGGTGAATTTAAATATATTAACTACCAGATTCCCGAATGAAGTGTATGGTTAAATCTGCTAGAAATTTATTAAAGCTCTGGAATAATAATATTAACTACCAGATTCCCGAATGAAAAGTAAAGCAATAACACTTTCAATTAAATTAAAATTGAAAAAATGTCATGTGACAAATGCCACACATCTCAAATACCATGCCTTTTCCTAAGGGTGCACTACTCCATAAAGCACGAGGCCTAATACCCAAGGTCATTCACGATATGTAAGAAAATAAAGACACGTTGACCTAGACACCATGGAAATTATATTGGTTAATTTTGACTTTGTGAAAAACTCTTTGTAATATGCATTTATCTAATTAATGAAAAGAAAGGAGTTTGTTCAAGGTTTTATCGTTTTATGTAAAACGTTTATTATTAAATAGGATTTATTCTCATATATTTACTATTTCAAGTGACGAGGTTCGTTGACGTTCAACAACGTTCCCGTCATTGAACGTCACCAATTGTTATAACATATAATATTTTGAAAACAGCAAAGCTTATGGGCTCACAACTTTTATGGGCTCATTAGCTGATCCTTTGCTCCCAACATTATATCGTCATTTTGAGACAGACCGATTTCCTTATTTAGTTTTAAATTTTTCCCCTCGAGAAGATCTACATACTCTTCAGTAATGATAGCCAGGCACACAGTTCTGTCGCCTTGCAACAAGGTTTTCGTTTATTGTTATTTCCTGAGCGATTAAAGTTAATTCTGTCAAAATTAACTCAGATCGATCCTTCTGTTGGACGAATGGAGGATACGAAATTTGTTTTGATCTCTATTGCTTCTCTTTGCTACGTTACATTTTCTCTTTTCTACGTTACGTTTTCTTCCTTATTGAGATAAGGCTTCCTCCTTTTCCGTCATTTCTCAATGCATCCAACTCAGGCCTGGAAATACTATATTTAAAATATCCAGTAGTTTATATGGATATAGGACAAAGACTTACACGGCTAAGAAATAGCCACACTAAATCATATAAGATATATATTATCTAAACTCCCTTTTTTCTGTTCTTAACATCTGGAAGAATTAAGCGTTATATAACTGGACCATAAATGCCTAAGAATTTTAATTTTAAATGATAAGAAACACAAATGTTGATGATTCAATACCAATATAATTTAAAACCAATACAAATTACCTCTTTCACAAATACCACATACTTTATTTATTTGGTGACCGGAAGCATTGGAAGTTAGAATTGACAAAATGAGAAACAAAGAGGACAGAATTGGAAAACAAGAATGAGCAGAGCCTAATAGCGTCGAGTATATTCATTAAAGGGAGAAGAGTTGAGCTAAATAGGCTCGAGAAAATCAAGAAGATCATGAAACAAACATATAGCTGGTCACTACAGCTGAACTCAACAGTTATAAACATCAGCAATGATAATGCTCAAGTGTTGTCTCTTAAAATAAAAAAAATGAATTATCCTAGTGGCTTCGTGAAAATGTTTGTGAGCTGATCCCATGAGCTACAAAATTGAAGTGCAATGTCACCATTATTGACTAGCTCTTGTATGAAGTGAAAACTAGTGTCAATATTCTTTCTTTTAATGTGAAACAGATGGTTTTTGGATAAAGCAATCCCTGAGGTGTTGTCACAGAAGATAGGAGTTGGCATATTTTTTGTATGTGACATATCATTCAATATTCTTCTCAGCCACACAGCTTGACAGGAAGCTGAGGTAGTAGCGGCATACTCTACCTCTGTAGAAGATATTAAGACTATGGGTTGCTTCTTTGATGCCCAAGAAATCAGGTTTGTTCCCACCTGAAAAGCATGTTGTGAAGTGCTTTTCCGGTCATCTAGGCTTCCTGCAAAATCACTGTGTAACCAGAGAGATGATTATCATTAGACTCAGTGTACCATAAGCCAAAATTGAGAGTGCCTGCAACATATCTCAGAATCCTTTTCGCCATCTTCTACTGAGAATCTTTGGGGGATTCCATGAACCTGGAAACAAAGTTGGTTGCATTCATAATATCTAGCCTAGTTGTTGTAATATACAACAAACTCCCTACTAAAATTTTGTACATGGTAGAATCCACTGTAGGGCCTTCATCTTGATTGCTGAATTTTGTGCCTAGGGGTATAGGGGTTTCTGCTGGATTGCAATCTTCTATGCGAGAAATCGTTTGATGATGTTTGGTGCATACTTTTGTTGACAGACAAAAATTCTTTTGGTTGATTGGTCAACCTGAATCCCCAAAAAATATTTCATTATGCCAAGATCTTTCATCTCAAACTCAGATTGCATGGCATGTTTAAAAATGGTTAACTCAATATTTCCAGTATATATCATGTCATGAACATATAAATATACAATCATAATTTTACCTTGTTGATCTATTTTGGTGTATAAGGTTGGCTCATTTTGGCTTGTCCTGAAACAAGTCTTGATAAGATAAGTGTCAATTCTATTGTACCAAGCTCTTGGAGCTTGCTTTAAGAAATACGAGGATTTCTTCAACCGAGACACTTTTGCTGCCAGCTCTTTGACTTTAAATCTAGGTGGTTGATCCACATAGACCTCTTCTTCTAACACACCATTCAGAAAATATGACTTCACATCCATCTAGTATACTTTCCATTAGTGTTGAGATGCTATGGCTAAGAGAGTGCTTATGTCCAACCTTGCTACTGGAGAAACGTTTTTACCATAATTAATACCTGGTTGTTGTGGGAATACTTTGGCAACAAGTCTTGCCTTATGTTTTTCAATCTTCTCCTTTTCATTGAGTTTAGTTTTGTAAACCCATTTGACAACAATACTTTTCTTGTGTGCAGATCAAAAAGATCCCATGTCTTGTTCTTCTCAATGGAGTCAATCTCTTAGTTCATGGCTTGAACCCGATGTGGCTCTTTAGCTGCCTCTT
The DNA here is from genome assembly GCA_009831015.1 of Picea engelmannii. Classification (NCBI taxonomy): domain Eukaryota; kingdom Viridiplantae; phylum Streptophyta; class Pinopsida; order Pinales; family Pinaceae; genus Picea; species Picea engelmannii. Next base: position 2,651,307 of record ML776752.1, on the reverse strand, counting down.
TAAAATATGTAGGTTGACATGACATTAATGAAAAAATATTATGCTGATCAATGTCATCCAACTGCTCATGGATTTCTCTCAAACTTTGAGTTCTCTAATTTTGAAGTTCACAGGATGAATTTTTGTTGGAAGTTGAGTTATCCTGAGAGCTTTCACCTTGTCCTTGTACCTTCAATCTTGGAATGGCAGGTGGAGGTATTTGTTGTCCTGATTTTTCTACGTTTTCAGGAAGTGGCAGCCATGGATTTTGATTATCCATAGGACGATTTTCAGACTCACTCTAGAACTGATTTTCAATAAATTTTACATCTCTGTTGAGAATCATTCTCTTTGAGATTGGATTGTAGAGCTTGTAGGCTTTTGATGTTTCATTGTAGCTAGTAAAGATGCATTTCTCACTTCTATCATCCAATTTCTTCCTTAATTCAGAAGGTATGTGAGTGTATGCTATGCATCCAAATGTCTTGAGATGAGCAACATTTATCTTTCTCCCACTCTAGGCTTCTTGAGGGACCTTCATCTTGAGACTGGTGGTTTGTTCAGGAGCTAAACTGAGTATATTGTTTCTTCAATCCAAAATATATTTGACATACATTTCTCTTTGAGAAGAATTCTTGCCATGTTCATTATTGTCTGATTTTTCCTTTTAGCCACTCCATTTTGTTATGGAGTATACCTGGCTATACTTTGCATGATGATGCCTTGTAATTTGCAGAAATTTGCAAATTTTTTGGAGTTGTATTCTCCTCCTCCATTTGACCTCAGAACTTGTACATACTTTCCACTCTATTTTTCATCTTCAACTTTGAATTCTTTGAACTTTGCAAAAGTTTTAGCTCTGTGTCTCAGAAAATAGTGCCAAATTTTCCTGCTAAAGTCATCAATAATCGTTAGAAAATAAATGCTACCACCTATTGAATTTGTTTGTATTGGTCCACATAGGTTAGTGTGAACCAACTCTAAGTATTGTTTGGATTGAGTGGAGGACTGTGAAAACCCAGTTCTCTTATGTTTTCCAAGAATGCAAGACTCGCACGAGAAATTTTTCTCTTTGAAGAGAGGTAGACCTTTGACCATGGAGTGCTTTTGTAGAAGACTTATAATCTAAAAGGGTAGATTTCCAAATCTTGTATGCAAAACCATATATTCATGGTTGGTGGATGCACTTTGTGCATATGATTGGATCATATTTGCAATTCTGAGGGTCACGAGGGTCAGGGGAAACATTCTATTCCTAGTCATGTGGATTTCAGAAATCAATTTTCTGCTGGGGGTTTTATAATATATCCTACATGATGCTCATTCAAAAAGTATATTATATCCATGTTCAATTAACTATCCTACACTTAATAGATTATGTGTCAGATATGGAACATGATAGACATTCTTTATGTCTTTCTTTGCATTTTGTTTAGTAAGAATAGGTATAGTTCCTTTTCCTTGAACTTTGACTAAAGAATCATTTCCAATTGTAATATGAGATGAAATTTAAGAATCAATGCATGAGAGTAAATATTTGTTACATGTCATGTGATTGTTGCAACCACTATCAAACAACCTAATATCTTGATGTTGTTCTTCAGTCTTGTGGCATCAGAGAAACATACCTTATGAGGTTTCTCCTTCATGATTTGAGACATGTTCTCTTCCTGAGAGAAGATTTTCTTGCTTCTTCTGGCATTCAGATTCATAGTTCCCAAACTTTTTGCAGTAATAGCGTTGTATGTTTTATTTTTCATTTGATCTTCATCCTTTATGATTCTGGTTCTGTTGTCTGTGACCTTCACTGGTGTGATGGTTACTTAGAATTCTCCCTCTTCCTCGGTGACCTCTTCCTCTTCCTCTACCTCTCCCTCTATTGAAGGAGAATTGAGTCTTGAAGGCATTGGAGATTGACTCATCTTCAAGGTGTAGTCTGGTCTCATGTGTCAATAGAGAGCCCATTAATTCATGTGTTGGAAATTTTGACACATCCTTGGATTCAAGGATAGCTGCAATAACCATTTCAAATTTATTTGGGAGAATTGTGAGGAATTTCTCAACAATTCGTTGATCAGGGATGGCTTCACCAGTCATTCTGATCTGGTTTACAATTCCCATGACTCTAGTCATAAACTGATCAACATTTTCAGACTCTGTCATTTTTAAAGTCTCAAAATGTGTCCTTAAGGTCTGCAATTTAACTGTTTTGAGACTGACATTTCCTTGGTATCAGGTAAGACATAATTGCAAAAGAAGAATGAGTAGAGAACAATATCATCGAGTATATTCATTAAAAGGAAAAGAGTTGAGCTAAATAGGCTCGATCAAATCAATAAGATCAAGAAACAAATGTGCAATTGGCCAGGATGGAAATGTAGAGTCAGATATTGTTGAGGTTACATATATAGTTAACAAGAATAGACAACAAGAAACTTTAACAAATCTATTGTATTATTAAAGGTTCACAAAAGAGATATTCATTGAAAATGTTAAAGAAGTGAGAAATGTCAGAAGCACTCAAGATAGGTCCCTCAAGATCGTTATTAATAATAAATGTAATATACATAGACGGGAGGTTTCAAGCTGAGAGGCATGACACAAATCTCATATATATATATATATATATATATATATATATATATATATATATATATATATATTACTCATTATGAATATGGTGATTGAGTACCTCTACCGAGGGGCAGAGCTGATCCCACTTCAGAAAATAACATCTTTTTAAAATTTACTTTAACATTCAAAATATTAACATCTTTTATATAATAATATTATTATTAAAAATGAATAAATTATTCTTGTTTACCTGGAACATTTGATGCAGGAGCATCACTCCACCTCATCATGTGCTAGTTAATTAACATGGGTGGTGCACATTCAAGGAAGGAGAGGAGTCATCCTCTCATTTTGCCTCGAGAATCCAGGGCGCGATCCAGGCATTAATTCAAGACAATCTCGAAGAGCCAAATCATTCTTTTTCACAAGATGGAGATAATGTCACCATTAATAGGATCATGACAGAAGGGATCTGCATTCGATTTGGAGCAGATTTCTATCATTGTAATATGTCCATTAGATAGGTGTTTGAATGGTGATTTGACACCACTAGTTTAGCTTGTGAGGGAATCTCATTGAGCCCCTCTTGTATAAATTGTTGTATTTTCTTCCAAGGGAGAGTTAGTTGGATATAGGTTGTAGGGAGAAATACAGAGAGACGAGACTCAATTTCACCTCGGACTCCACCATTGTAATTTGACATTCCACCATTAATAGAAAATGACAGTTTTTCCTGTTTTACGTTTTTGTTCAATGGATGTTGTGTTATGAATGTCATTTGCATGCATTTGAATTGTAGATGAATGTTATAAATCATCTGTAGGGATAGAGACACAATTTTCTACCCGAGAGTGTGTTGGGTTAAGTCTGTTTCGCTAAGCTAAGTTCAAGGAATGTGCGACAGAGTAGTGAAACTCTGTGAGTCGATGCAAGGAGTTTGTGGCTGAACTCAGTGGAGTTAGAAGATAAGATGCCAAGAGGACACACCAGATTAATTTACAGACTCGGGGAGAAATTTCAAGGTGGTTAAGTACCTTGGAAAGACAGACTGTGTAGAGAGAAGCACAGTTCAGGGTTATTGAACACTCTGAAACACTCTTCTAGGAGGGCATCAAGTTAGTGTGAGCATGCACAGAAAAAAAACAGTTTGAGGTGTTGGAGAATCCCATAATTGTTGAACATTCTCGTGCAGGAGGGCTTTCCAAGAAGTGCACCGACAAAGGAAAGGAGATTCCTTAAACCTTTCCCTAAGTCTAAGGGCGGAAAGTTGTTGAAGAAATGAGCTAAGTGCAAGGAGTGTGCCTAAGGTCTTGTAAGTTCACCTTACAAGATTAGGAAGAAGAGCGAGAAACTAGCGGAGGAACTGAGAAACTTGAAGGTTTTCAGGTCGAGCAAAGTTGCAGGAGAGTTGCACAGATTTCTGAAAGGATTGCAAAAGGTATTTCGAGAATAGTCGAAGTCTCGAAAGGGGAATTTACGCTAAGTGTGAAAAGGAGTCGAGGGCTTGCCAAAGTCCCGAAGCTAAAGAAATCATCCATCGTCGAGGATAAGACAGGTGGCAGAGGATCGAGAAATTCAGGAATAGGAACTTCGAAAGGGTTGGCGAGAGCAAACATAGATCTTCGTGAAGTCGCGAAGAGCGGTCTCATTCTGGACCATTGGATCCATAGGACACGTGGTAGAGAACCACGCAGTTTGGGAAAGTCCAGGAGGGAATACTCGAGAGGAGGACTTGCGAAGTCCAAACTAGCGAAGAATAAATAAAAATAAGTTTTGTTAATATTGTTTCTTTTGTAATTGTTCTTCTAAAATATTAAATGATGTTAAAGTATTTTTTTAAAATAAGAGAGACAATTTTGTTAATAAAATGAAAAAAATATACACAATTACAATAGAAAATATCTTAATTTTGTAAGCAAAAATTGTATAGAATTTTGTAACTAAAAATATCCTACTTTTATAACTATATTTAATTCAAAGAAAAATTAAAAATCTAAAATAAAAAATTAAAAAAAATTCATAATGAAATAAAAAGCAATGATGAAAACATCATGTAAAATGTGTGACTCCTAAAATTCATTAATAAAATAAACTCACTTATTAAAATAAATTATTTAAAATAAAAATTATAAACAAAATATATGAGTAGTAAACTAAACTTACTTTTTAAAATAAAATATTTGATTTTAAAAATATAAACAAAATATATAAATATGATAGAGTAACCACTTTTCAAAATAAAATATTTGATTTTAAAATTATAAACAAAATACATAAATATGACAGAGTAACCACTTTTCACTTGTAATTCTAACCTCACGTTAAGGAAACCAATTAATGATTGTGATTTTAAAATAAAGTATTTAATTTTAAAATTATAAACAAAACATATAAATATAATCACTTATTATCTAAACAATTTCCTCGTCTTTTCCTACCAGTATATAATCAATGAGTTTTTTCCTCGTCTTTCTCTACAATTTCCTCGTCTTTTCCTACCATTATATAATCCATGAGTTTTTTCCTCGTCGTTCTCTACCATTTCCTTTTCTCCTTGGTGAATCGAAAACGATATTCTGTATGCCATCATGACTGGAACAACTAAAGTCCTTCAACTGGAATGGAAATTGAGTTACTTTCTCAACGCATCCAACTCAGGCCTGCAAAGACTGTATTTAAAAGATCCAGTAGTTTATATGATCAAAGCCATACGGGGCTAACAAATAGAGGCAATAAAACATAGAACCAATAAAATAGAGACAATTACCTAGGTATTCACATTATGTACTCCATCGCAGCTGTTAGTTGTTGTGCATGAGTGCCTCTTACATGCCGAAGAATTGAACCCGAAATATTTATTGTTGTGCTGGTTTTGAATCTCGAATTCCATAGAATCAAATTACAATTTTGAATGCTAAGAAACATTAGCTTCTAAATTTTTCAAAAGAAAGTCGGATGTTTGCAGTACGCAGTCGTAACTGTAAAACAACTGAGAATAAAAAATACCGATCATTCAATATGACTAGAATTGGTAATAATATAAATTACCTCCAATATGAAAATCAAGCTTCACAACTACCGCATCATTTATTCAACTGAGAAGAAGAACTCGAAGTGAGAATATCCAACATGAAAATTTAACAAATCTATTATTACAAGTTCACAGAAAAGTAATTCATTGATAATCCAAAGTAGTGAGAAATGTTAGCAGCACTGAAGATGGGCCCTTCAAGATCGTTATTAGAAATAATAATAATAGCGTTCGATATATATACATAGGAACAGTAGGTTTCGTGCACAGCGAGATGACACAGCCCTCTTACATCTCTTACTGATTCATATGAAACTGAGTGAGTAAAGAGGATAAATAAGGACTGGGTCATCTCGTCTGCGGGCGAAACACAGCAAGCCCTCCTCTTCTTCCCGATGATCTGATCTACCCTTCCTCTCTCTGTATGTACTGCTTCTACACAAATAGTTATATAAGCATAAATTCACATGGGAACACAAAGATAGATTACCATATTTATAAGGAAAAAACGCTATCTTGGTCCCAATCCTTGCGGACTTCAATCGAATCTCTATCTTGATAATATCAACATTTAATTGAATGGATGGGAGACTTCCGATTAATTGGAGAGGCAGAACCATGACTAATATTGTAGCAATTAGCTTTGACAGATCTAAGCTTCTTTCGTAACATAATTATTCTTGATTTACTTTATCCATGACTTGACTTCACGTAGCAAATTACGACTGGTCAATAAAAGGAGACGCCCCAAAAGGTTTTATTTAAGATGAAAGGTTGCTTCTCCCAAGTCGGTGTAGGATCAAATAAAGCAGGCCGGCATTACCAGATAAGACCGACGTCACATAACCTTAGATCACAAAGAACTTTTTAGTTGAGAACACATGACCAGGGTGAAATCCTTTTTAGTTGAGAACACAAGAACACGGTGAGATCCGTAATCTAACCAATGGCTGGTTGCGCTTTGTTGTTTCAAGTGAGCATATTCCTGGCTTCACTTGTACAAGTGAGACCAAGCTGCTCCATAATCACTTTGTACATGATGTTGGGGCAGGAACCACCATCAATTAAGCTACTTTCTCCATGATTCTCATAGAAACATAGGAGGGAGGGTACCTAGGCTCAGCTCGGGTAGTGCCTGCCACATTTACCTCCTTTTCAGAATGTTGATCCTCAAAATCAGCAGCATTAGTGTGATGGAATCTAATTATTGAGCAGACAAACATTTTCTAAATCAGTAGCATTCGTGTGATGGCATCTAATTATTGAGCAGACAAACATCTTCTTACGATCGATTAAAAAAATGAATAGTGAAAACGTTTCTTAGTATTTTTTTAATAAAGGAAGACGAATGAATCTTTACAAGCATGCAGAAAAGAGTACAAACAAGATGAACGAGGAATCTGGTGCAAAAAGTGTTTACAAGATTACACTAAGTGTTATAAGAGTTTAAATATAAATACGCGTTGGTTAAACGTTATTCTTTTTGGGTTTTTTTGATAGGAATCTGGTCATTTAAATTTGGACAAAATCATCATTTTTTGTTGTTTAAATTGCATTTTTGAATGTATAAATAGATTCAGCTTGATGAAAAATTCTTGAAACACTTTGATTATACAAATTTAACCACTCAAATTTATAGATCTAACCATTCATCTCAAAATTTCAACCAAAAAAAAAAAACAAAAAAACAAAAAAAACAAAAAAAAAAATTAAACTACTATAAATACTATGACGTTAAAAAAATATCCAAACAACTGTTTTGGAGTTTCAATACCACCCTTTTAAAGAGAAGTGGTGATAAGAGTGGAGTATCTCATATGTGAATAGTCAAAACGTTTCTTACGATCGATTAAAAAAATGAATAGTAAAAACGTTTCTTAGTATCTTCTTAATAAACGAAGACGAATGAATCTTTAGAAGCAGAAAAGAGTACAAACAAGATGTGATAAAATGTGCAGAGCATGGAGAATCAAATGTACACGCAAAACAATGGAAGGGCATTCATCCGTCTAAGTATTCATAGAATATATATGTCTTACAATGGTTTTACAGTCCTGCATAAACGCATGCAGACTCAACTACGAAAATAGAATAAAGCTCTAATCAATGGAAAACGTAGAAAAGCTGCATTTACCGAGAGTAATTACTATTTCTAACACTCCCTCTTAATTACGAACGAGATTACATCATCCGCACTACCTATGCCTAAGTGCTGTCTCTGATACTCAAATGCGAGTTTTCCTAATGGCTTTGTAAACATATCTGCTAACTGCTCCTTGGAGCCACAAAACAATAAGCTGATCTCCCCCTCTTTGACTAGCTCGCGGATGAAGTGATAGCGAGTGTCAATGTGCTTACTTTTCTTGTGAAACACATGATTCTTGGACAAAGCTATGGCGGAGCTGTTGTCGCAAAAGATAGTAGTAGTATATTTCACTGCATGACCCATATCCTTCAACAATCTTCGGAGCCACACGGCATGGCATGCTGCGGTAGTGGCTGCGACATATTCTGCTTCTGCGGACGAAAGACTTACAATGGG
>ML776752.1:2584670-2638341 GCA_009831015.1 Picea engelmannii | reverse complement strand
GATTTCATTCTTTGTCTAATAGTGGTTAGGGGTTTGAAGGAGGTTACAATTTCTTTTCTTTTTAAGATCTTAGCAATCTTGTCTGTGACACCTCGAATGTAGGGAAGAAAGGCTTTCTGATTGGAGGTTTGATCATTCTGGACTTGAGTCATTCTATCCTTCTTGTTCATTGCCTTTTTGATGTCTATTTCTCTATATCCAATGTTCTTAAAGACCCTCGTTAAGTGGTTTATTTCCTCCTCTAGATGCTCCTTGTTGGAAATTCTTGCTGCCCTTGTGGCCATGGTGTTGAGAACCCCCATTTTCTGAGAGGGATGGTGGTGGGAGTCTGCATGAAGGTAGTTGTCCATGTGTGTTTTCTTCCTGAAGACCTTGTGTCCCAATGTACCATCTTGTTTTCTAATCAAAAGCACGTCTAGGAAGGGTATGCTATTGTTTTCTTCTAGTTCCATGGTGAATTTTATGTTCTCAGAAATGCTATTGAGGTGTTCAAAGAATCCGTCCAGCTCTTCTTTGCCATGAGGCCACTTGACATTGGTGTCATCAACATACCTTTTCTATCTAGATGGTTTAAGGGGGTATGTTTCAAGGGCAATTTTCTCGAACTTCTCCATGTAGATGTTTGCTACTATTGGGGATAAGGGGGATCCCATGGCTACTCCACTTGTTTGTTCAAAGAACTCTCCTTGGAAGCTGAAGAAGGTTGATTTAAGACAAACTTCTGCTAATTTGGCTGTTTGAGGGTCTGCAACCTCATTTATAACTTGTATGGCCTCATTTAATGGGATCTTGGTAAAGAGTGAAACCACATCAAAGTTGAACCAAGATAAACTACCAATTCTAAAAAACCTAAAAACCTTTAAACAAAACCTTAGAAATCATCTCGATTTATTAATTAATATATAAAACAAAATACTATTAGTACATTAATATAATTAAACTCCTTCTAAACCCTAAAAATTTAAATTATTTATATTTATTAATAAACCTTAATCATTTATATTACTCACTATTCAAACTTACGTTTAAAACTTATTAATAATTAATTTGTTTTAATTAGCTCTTAATTAGGGTTACATTTAGCCGACCTAGTTATCCTATTGACTGTCCTGCATATACACTATTAATAACGAAGATCAACCAGCTCTCTAAATTGACGATTAGTCCTGATGATGAATCCCGATCTGGATTCGAAACGTCTATTAACATCGCTGAAATATTCATGAAATAAATTTTCAGACTGCATGGTATTCCTAAAATGGTTATTTTGGATAGAGACGTATAATTCACATCTACTTTTTTGAAATAATTGTTTGCGGGGTTAAATACTAACTTGAATTTCAACATAAGCTACCCTCCACAAACGGATGGGTAGACCGAATGAACAAACCAAATCATGGAAGAAATGCTATGAATGTATGTAAGGACGAAACCAAGTAAGTGGGAAGACTACCTGCACTTGGTAGAATTTGTGTATAACAATGGTTACTAGAAATTGGCTAAGATGAGCCCCTTAGAAGTACTGTACGACAAAAAGTGTATGACTCCGATTAGCTTGGATAACCCAATTGACAGACTCATGGTAGGACCATAAATGCTCCATGAAATGGAAAATATGGTAAGAAAACTACGATAGAATTTAAAATAAGCACAGGAGAGACATAAAAGTTATGGAGATCTTAAAAGAAGACCCCAGGAATTCCAAGTTGGAGACCACATTTATTTAAAAGTCAAAGCCAGAAGAAGTTCACTAAAGCTAGGAATTTTTTCCAAGTTGGCGCCAAGGTTTTGTGGCCCTTTCGCGATCTTAGCTCGAATTGGACCCGTGGCATATCAACTTGCACTTCCAGCAAATATGAAAATTCATAATGTATTTCATGTTTATTTGTTAAAAAATTATGTTCATGATCCTACTCACATGATCGATTGGAACATGGTGTAGGTAGAACCAAAAGGCGAGTTCCAAGCGGAACCTCATGCATTCTGGACATGAGAGAAATAACATTACGGAATAGAGACTTTGCCGAGGTAAAAGTGCAATGGAAGCACTTTAGCCCTGAGGAGGCCACTTGGGATTTGGAGGGAGAATTGCAGAAATATCATCCAAACTTGTTCCAACAAAGGAACGAACACTGAGAACAGTGTTGCACTGAAGGGCGAAAGGATATAATATCCCCAAAAATAAATTATTATTAAGTCTGAAAATACCTCAGCATTTATTTATGTTTTTGGTAAATTCGAAATTGGAAAATTATTGCCATTTATGGAAATTACGAATTTCAAATTTAGTTAATTATAATTTATTATTATGACTGTTGGGAAAATATTTGATTTTCCCCAAACAACTCTTTAACTATGACACTTGTAAGAAACATATATTTTTATATTTATTGCTGAGACACAAATGGGGCAACCAGGTTAAAATCAGCTGGCCATGATGCCATGAGTGCGGAACATGTTGGAACTACCTCAGGGATGAATGTTACAAATGGAAAATTAGGAATTTGGCCATTAGCAGCCCTTGAAAATCAGGTATTTGTAAATCTGCAAAAATTCCCAAGGGGAAAAGACCTAGGCACAAATTCTCTTATCATATATAGCATATGGGAGGAGGCAGGATGTTGCATAGTATGTTGGGGAAAAGAGGAATATCACTTTCTATTATGAAAACTAATTTTTGAGTGTGAGGCAAGGAGAAATTTTCTGATTCTTAAATAGGACGATAGCTAAGGAGGAGTTTTGGAGTTCTCCCTCATGGATTCATGGTTAGGCTAGGGGGTGAATAGAGCAAGTAGATTGGTGTTTTTGTTCTATGGTTGGGAGGAACTTGGCTGTTCCATTTGTTATCCATAAACTTGTTCAGATATGTCCATCTATTCCCTCCCTGGTTGAATGTTCTTTGATTAGATAGTTAATAGAATGCACTTAATTGATTTATGTATGAATATAATGCACCTAGTTAATTTCTGGATGAATATTTTGTTGATTAAATTACAGGTGGAATGAAATAAATTATAGTATAACTCTTATAGTTTTATTATAGTCATTGAATAGACATTCATTGTGTGTTAGTTTTTTATGGGACTGTTTTATGTAAATATATTGGAAGATGCATCTAAGCTAGATGGGGTCATTATTGTCACATTTAACAACATTTAACAACAATATTCCTATGGTCGAGGGGACATCGTTACATTCTATTAACAAGAAAAATAGAAGATTTGTATATCAACATGATGGAAGAAAATAGTTACACTCATGTTTCATTACAATAGTGTAGTAGTAAACGTATTGTAACTCAAATACCTAAAACTTATTACAGATCCCAGAGACGGACCAATACTCAAATGTGTCTTCAACTCTACGTAATACTATGATTATAACTCTAAATGGTCAAACCTGATTCAACTCGGGTTTCCCCTTGTACAACGATAAATGAATGCCCGCCTCAAACTAAAAGGATGTATTGCGGCTTTCAAAACAAGAATTCCATATTTCCTATGGTGAGTCAAGGAGTCGATAACATAAGGACTTAACATGACCCAAAAAATGTAAATAAAGGAAAATCCAACCTTATCCATATAGAACACAGTAGAGAAATAACCAGTGTAAAGGGTGAGTTTAGAGCCACGAGGATCGGATCTTGGCCTTGACGAAGAACCCTCGTGAAAGTAATTACGGGTCATGATAGACCACTTAGAATACTGTTACTCTACATGATTATTCTCTATTGAAACTCTTAGGGTCACTAAAATGTATCTACCATTGGATGTGCAGTGATGGGTATGCCACGAGTAACTCCTTTGTAGAAAGGAAAACAAATATCCAGGCTACATATAAGAGAAAAGACTGAGGGTAATTATTTATTAAAAGAACCCGAACACAATCGAGACTACCCTATGATACGATAACATAAAACCATTGTGTAAAAGACATTACAAAATAACGATTGCTAGAGAACGAATGACCCCCTAACAAAAGAGTTAATACCACTACCAACACCATTGCGACTCTTATGTATCTAACCAGAGTTCAAAAGGAAATATTTATGCGAGTCAATATTAACGAGAAAGGAGGTTGTCAACCAAGAACAGAAAGAAAAGAAAATACCATTACAGAGACGATTCAAATGAAACTAACTCTTGGATAGGTTGCAATGGTCCAAGCAATAGGTTCTGAAGATCTTACCCAATGAAAGAGGGACTAGACAAACGCATGACACTTCCTTGATTGAACAGAATAGGTAACCTCCTCTTGATCGAGGTTATGCATAGAGAAAGTTGCAGACATTAACGTAGAGCAATTTCTCTGAAAAATCATATAGAGCCTAGGTAAGTTTCAAACAATAGTCGTAGGAAACCCCGCCGAATATATCAATGGTGTTAATGACAGGTTTTACCTCGGCCATGTGATTAGAGTGAGGTGGTGGGATTACAATGGGTACAGTGGACGAATGATGATCCCAAGGGAGTACGTTACAGATTGCCATAAATATCTCAGGAAGGCTATAATTAAACCATCACAATTGTATCTTTGCCTACCTTGCCTCAAATATATGGCGAATACAATGTCAGTTTGTTAGGCTTACATTTTAGTCTTTGTTTTTAGTTTAGTTAGGGTTTTACTCCGACTGTTGAATCCGTTAACCAATTTTTGGCAGGGTTAATTAAAATGGGAAGGTTAAACGACAAGAAAATGAGCAGTCGCACCAACTGTTAATTACAACCCTTACAAAGCTTTAACACTTACATTTTGGTGTCGCGATACTATTAACTCGGTTAATGAAAAACCTTTCACATATGATCTATAGTTTAGTCAATACACTTGGCCTAGGGTCATTGTATGAATATTTATGTTATCATGGTATGCCCTATGTTTTGCACTTTCAAGATGAAAATTCTATGGTGAATACATAAATGTCTTTTTTTAAGGAACTAAGCTACATTCCACCTTCCTTTGAGAATAGGGTTGAGATAGAGTCTTCCTTTTACATTTATAGCAGGAAATGGTATGTGTAAATGGTGGAAGATAAAAGAAGTAATAAAATTACTCTATTATTATTGTTAATATATGTTTATTATTAAAGTTAAGAAATGTTTGAAAGGTATTCGAAGCTTTTGAATAATTCTAATGACCATAGTTCATTTTTTTTTTTAATTGGAAAACTTGGGGTACATTACATATGGTATAAAAATTAGGTTACAACACTTGGACCTTAAACACGGCCAAAAGTATTTTCTTAGCACATATTTTTTGTTTTATAAAAAAACTAACAAAACAATTACTATTACAAACAGAAAAACTTTATTTCTGTTGTGATCATGGAAACACAGGATGAAGCTGAGATCAGACTCAAGGAGAATCTTGAGCAAAGACCCCCTGAAGAGAAGAGGAAGAACAATGATGAAATTTCACCTACCGAGGTTCTAGAAACTATGAGAAATCTCATTGTGGAACTGCAAGTCTTCAAAGAAGACAATGAGAAACTGAAAAAGGCGCAACAAGAAGAATAGGAAATAAATGAAGTACTATTGCGTAGCATAGTAAGAAAGAATATATCGAAGGAAAATAATGAGGAAGAAGAGGTCAGTAAAAGGGCCTCCAAAAATTCTGGTCGTGAAGGAGAAAAAAGGGATAGCTCTTCCGAAGGTACACCATCAGCAAAATACAAAAAAACCACAGGAAGAAAAAGGAAACAGGTGGACCATCTTGAGGGAGAGTTTAAGAAAATAAAACCATCCAACTTTGACCAGGAATCCAATATAGGAGATGTAACGTCCCCGACCATCCATTCCAGGCCACGCTACACCATAGAAATCTTTCATTCTCTCTGTGGAACATACTGTAACATACCTAGTATCCAACTGAGCTATGCCACATAAATTTTTCGAACTGCATGCAATTAAAATATATACACATAGAACTCTTGAGGAAACATATATATAAAATGTAAACAACCAAATACATCTGTAAATGCATGGATTTACAATGAAATAATGGTAAACATATACATGCATCATATACAAGAAATACCCATAAAAATAAACACGTAAATAACAATGCAGCATGTAAATTTATCACACAATTGGCACCTATATTGGTAATAATTTCACCAACTACGTGCAGACCTTCCACGAACCTCCCAAACATAGACCACACTGTTCATCACTCTCAACAGTGATTCACCCCTAAGCTCGGACTAAACTCCACCTGGGTAAAGGGATTCCTAACTAGGCTAAAGGCTCATAGACAATAGGAAAGACTCTGTCACAGGTGCCAACTCAAACTAACAACCTGCAGTCCCTCATTCCACACATGCCTGTCCCACCCAGGAAGTGTTCCCCTTCTCTACTCAACAGTCCTTCGGCTTCCCCACTTCCTTTTCGAGCTTCAGCAATAGGTTGGAAAGGAAGTCTCAGAGAAATGTAGCTGCAGTTTAGCACCTTCAGGAAATCAATTCCCAATAATTCTCTCACCCAGATAATTTCTCATGGGCCTGGAAACATGCCTCTTCAATAACTCATGGGCCTGACAACCTGGTTATTCATTCCATCTCCAAAGCTAACCCGGTACACCAACACAAAATGGCTATGGATATAAGTTCAGCCACAATCATGAAGATACAAAATATAGTTCAATGGATGTGTGAATGCTCATGGATGATTGACTGGATGACTGAATGATGGAAGGAATGATGGGAAGAATCATGGAAAATATGGGAAAATGAACTAAGTACCAACAATATGTATGCATGTCCCCAACTTGACACTTGTCGTGTTGGGAGCTACTTTGGCCTACTTGTCACCAACTTTAGAACTTAGGATAAAATTATTATCCATACTTTATGATTTAAGAAATATTAATATAATATTCCTCTTTCACTTAAGCTCCCTAGCTTATCCCGTTTCCTTAAATTTTAGCCCCTCCCTTTCCCTAACTAATGGAGTTTGGTCCTCCATCTCTTTTATTGTGGTCGGTCTACGTGGAGCGATGTATTTTATATTAATTATGAGACATATACAAAAGTAGGTGCAGTGGCCTTTAATATCTAGGCTCTCTAACCTAATCAAAACATAATCATCCTAGCTTATAATAACTAGCTCATAACCCTATAAAACGTAGCATATACACAAAAGGCTACCTAGCCTCAAAATCACATGCACTTATGTTGCTCCGCGCGGTATCCTAGAATGTGCAAACTTCCTCATTTTACTGCGCAGTACATGCACGCACTATGCCATGAAATATGCATAAAAAAAATTATATCAAGCAACTCAATAACATAACTACATTTATATTTACATTAAAATTGGGTTCGGCCTAGGGATATTACAATACCCTCCTCTTATTTATGCACTGTCCTCAGTGCATCATGTACCCATATACAACAAAATTTCAAAAATCCTCAAAAATATGCGTGTATTATGCTCGCATTGCATCCTCATGCTCCCAAGTAGCATCCTTAGGACTGTACCAGGTCCATTGGACCTTTACAAACCCTATGGCTTGATTCTGAAGATGTTTAATTTTTCGGTCCAAAATGTGTATTGGATGCACTTGAAAAGCGCCTTCTTGCTCCACATGAATCACATTCCAATCAATAACATGATTAGCATCAAGTATGTATTTCTTGAGTAATGATACATGGAATACATTATGAACAGACATAGATGTAGGTAATTCCATCATATAAGCTATTGGACCAATCCTCTCTAGGATTTCAAATGGCCCACAATAACGAGCTTCCAACTTTGAACAATTTCCCAACTTCAGGGAACTTCTATTGGTCGTCACTTTCAATAATACATGATCACCCACTTTGAATTCCCTGTGATTTCTACCCTTGTTTGCATATCTTTTATGCCGGTCCTGGGCATCCTTTCAATTTTGTTTTATTTTAACCATATTCTTCTCCATTTCCCTGAGCGCATCTGTCCCAACCACTACTATGTCTACTGGGTTATCCCAGCTTACTGGTGTGTTGCACTTTCTGCCATAAATTGCCTCAAATGGGCTCATCTTTAGAGATGCTTGGTACCCATTGTTATAAGCAAAATCTACCAAGTGTAGGTATTCTTCCCATCTTTATGGTTTATCCATCACATACATCCTTAACATATCCTCAATCACTTGATTCACCCTCTCTTCTTGTCCATCTGTTTCTGGATGATAAGTTTTACTAAAATTCAAATTTGATCCAAATCCATTAAATAATCCCTTCCAAAATTTTGAGGTAAATTTTGGATCTCTGTGAGGCATAATTGTTTTGGGTATGCCATGTAATATAGAAATTTCTTTCATATAAACATAAAAAATGTTCATTTCCTTGTGAGTGAGCTTAACTAGAACAAAATGGGCAGCTTTAGTAATCTTATCCACCACTACCATGATAGAATCATGTTGCTTATTTGTTCTGGGCAGTTTGGTGATGAAATCCATTATTACAACTTCCCATTTCCACTCAAAAATGGGTAACGGATGTAGAAAACCAGTTGGGTGTCTATGCTCAGCCTTTATCTTTTGACATTCCAAACATCTGCAAATAAAATCAGCAACCTCTTTCTTCATGCCTGGCCAATAATATTGGCTTTTGACAGCTGCAATAGTTTTCTCATATCCTGGGTGCCCAACATAAGGCACATTATGCATTTCTCTCAATATCCGTTTTTTCAATTCCTGGGGATCTGGTTCATAAATTCTACCCATGTACATGAAAAATTCATCATTATCTAGCTTGTATTCCTCAATTTTCTGCTGCAAAATACCTTGCTGTAATTTTGCCACTAATTCCTTGTATTGCAAATTTGATTTGGAAGCCTATATAATTCTGCCTTTCAACTCTGATTGGTACATGCTAATGGTTGTAGCATGCAATTCATGCACTCTTGTTCTAAGGGCATCAACCACTTTGTTCTCTTTCCCCTTGATATTCTTTATATCAAAGTCATATTCACTTAGAAATTCTAACCATCTTCTTAGCCTAGCATTTAGAGTTGGCTGATCAAATAAATATTTCAGACCATTATGGTCTATTCTTAGATCAAAATTTTTTCCCATGAGGTAATGTCTCCATTTCCTCAAGGCATGCACTATGGCTTCCAATTCCAAATCATGAGTGGCATAGTGTATTTCATGTTCCTTTAACTTCCTTGACTCATAACATATGACAAACCCATTTTTACTGAGGACTCCAACAAGTCCCTCTTTACATGCATCTATGCATACATTGAAGTTTTCATTTGAGTGTGCAATCCTTAGTATTGGAGAACTTGTTAATAATTTCTTCAAGTGTTGGAAACTCCTTTCACAATCCAATGTCCACTGAAACTTCACACACTTCTTTTGTAAGGAAGTGATTGTGATGCAGGAGCATCGCCAAATCAGTAAGCGAGTCAGCACATCAAGCGAAAGTTTAGCTGGAGAAGCAAACCCAAAATTTTGAAATGCTTTGGGACTGTTGCACAGATCTTAAATGAATCATTTAAGAGATGGCACTTTTGTTGTATTGTATTAGACCTCGATCCTTACGCTATTGTCTGAAATAGATAGGAAGGCATTTAATAGATTTAATGCAGGTAGATAGGATTTTATTTCCAGATTAGACAGTTTAGAGTTCAAGAGGGAAAACGGCTATAGACACCCTCCTTTGTACATTGTAACATAATTCAGGATCAAGCATTCAGGAGAAGAGGGGAGCAAGCAGAGAACTTTGTGAAGAACACCCATGTACAGATTTGAGTTAATAGAATGAAATTATTATTCAAACTCATGGATGGTGTTGTTTCTCTGTGTGTATTGTTCATGTGCTTATGAATGTTTGTTTCTGGTTATGCATTTTCTTTGAATATGTTGTGCATGTGATTTCAGGCTTTGAAACTGAAGTCTGAGAGGGAAGAGAATGAGTTTCAATTGTTTCTCTATCTGAGCCAGGATATTCCTGCATAGAGTGCAGTTGAATTCATTCGCAAGGAGTGTGGTGTTGAGAGCTCGATAGTTTAACACTTATTCTCATTCCCACAGAAGTTGCAGGGGTTGTTGAAGCCATGCGAAGAGTGTGCAGGCGGAATTAGAGATCTCAGTTGTTAGTTTGAGCAACGGAGCTAAGGACTGCTACTGCAGGAAGTGCGCAGAGTCTGAAGGATTCAACAGTTGAGAGGTTGTTGAACGCTGAGCGCAAGGAGTGCGCCTAAATTCCTCTAAAAGAGTTAGAGTGAATAAGCTTAGGAGGTATAGAACCCTTGTGATATCGTTGAAAGGGATCGTAGAAGAAGGTTTCGAGCAGGAGCTCCAGGCGCAGGCTTGGAGAACAAGTCTCGGCAGAAGCACTTAGTCATTTTCAAGAAATCCTCAAGGAGGAGGAGTCGACAGTCAGGATTGGTAGGGGAGATCAGTGAAGTCCCGACAGCTGTTAGATCTCGGGGAAGTTACGCAGGGTTTAAGATTTGGTGCACAGGGAAAGAGTCAGAGCTCATCGGAACTTGACTCATTGGAGAATCGGAGTTTCGAGGGACATAAGATTCTCGCAGGGAGAATTCGCGATCCGCGATTTCCCGAAAGGAGTATAGACGTAGATCCCAGACTTGGTACGCGTCAGTAATCTGGAGAGTCGGGGTTCGGCATTCGGGATTTTCCAACGCAAAGGAATTGCTACACTTGAAATTGTGATCCCGCGATACCTGATAACGTGAGAGGAAGTGGTGACGTGGAAGGGCTAATCCTCAAGTGCATCGGAGATCGGGATTTGGAAGGGTCTATGACATTGCGCAGCAAGAATCGTGAATTCCTGAAACGCGAATTCCCGATCATCGTTTGGGTGTGGGCCATAGGTGTCAGAGCTGAGGATAGGTGGCATCGGAACTAAGGAATTGGAGATTCGTGAGAGTTGTGACTCATGACCGCGTGAATACCGATTTCCTGATAGGATAATCCACGATAGGAAACGAGGAAACCGTGGACGAGTGATCATCGAGATTTGGGGATTGGTGAGACCCGATTCCATGAGCTCAGGAGTCGCGATATCACGAGGTCCAATTTCCCGATTTGAAGAAGGGAGATCACAAAGAAAGTCTGTGGGTATTGAGAACTCCCGACAGGGGGTTGAAGAGTAAATTTTAACTCTTCGGGCCTAGATAAAATAAGGTCCTGGTGGAGGCGGACGTGTGTCGGGGGACATCCACGTCAGAGTGGTATCAGAGTGAGTATCTTGTTTGTATATTTCAGACATAAGGAGAAAGAAGAACTGAAGCACTCTGATACACGTCAGAGTGGTATCAGGGCGAGAAACTCTTTGTTTGCTGCGACAGAGAGAAAAGAAAAATTAACCATGCCACCCAGAAGAGAAAGGCAATCCCCTGATCCAAAGGATAGGGATGTGCAAAGAAGAGGTAGGCTGGCAGGGAATCCAGATATGGAAAGGCAGATACGCGATCTCAGAGCGAGATTGGAAGATATGGAAGCAGTGCAGAGACGCACAGCAGATGTTGGAGATCTAAGTGACTCTGAAGGCGAAGCTGAAGCCGAACAACAAGGAGAATTTGTAGCCGAAGATGCATCCAATGAGCGATTGATTAAATCCATTGCTAGAATGAGTTCAAAGACAAGAATGTACATTCCAGTCTATGAAGGAAGTCTGGATGCAGAAGAGTTGTTGGACTGGATTAGAGCTCTTGACACCTACTTCGATTATGAGGATATCGAAGAGGATAAAAAGGTAAGGCATGTTGTCACTAAATTGAAAGGACATGCAACATTATGGTGGGATGAGCTTCAAGCAGATAGGCGTTCCAAAAGAAAACAAAAGATCAAAAGATGGGATCGAATGACTATGAAGATGAAAGAAAAGTTCATCCCAAGGGATTATCAGATCAAATTGTTCAGGAGAATGCAGGACCTAAGACAAAAGTTGATGACGGTGAAGGAGTATACCGAAGAATTTTACAAGCTCAATATCAGAGCAGGTCATCGGGAGAGCGATGATGAAAAAGTTTCCAGATATATGAATGGCTTAAGATACGATATCCAGGATGAGATGAGTATGACAACCATCAGAACGGTTGAGGATGCATATCAGATGGCATTGAAGGCAGAAGAGAAGCTAAGCCGAAAGCCAGCATAGCGAGGCAGAGGAAAGAGGCAGCCGAGAGGTAAGTCAGTTGCCCAAGATAGGTTCCAGAAATCTAAGGATGACTGGAAGAAGCCTCAAACTAGAATGGAATGAGGTGGAAGTTATCAACGAGGCCAGCATGCTGAACAACAAAGGTAGCAGGCAGAACAGAGCGGAGGATACACTGATAACAATACTTTTCCTCGTACTAGAGGTCGAGGTAGAGGAAGAGGAGGAGTAATCACATGTTACACATGTGGTAAGAATGGGCACAAAGCAGTTGATTGTCCAGACAGAAGGGAAGATGGAGGAGAAGCTCACATCGCTGAGGCACAAAGGCGTGATGCTGAAACAGAAGATGCAAAAGACGGAAGGTCATTAATGATGCGTAAGGTTCTCATTACACCTAAGAAGGAGGTGGAGGACACAGCTCAGAGAAGCAGACTGTTCAGAACTGCATGCAAGACCAAGGACAGGAAGTGCAAAGTTATCGTGGACAACGGAAGCACCGACAATCTCGTTTCAACCGAGATGGTGGAAAAGTTAGAGTTGGAAACGACTGATCACCCGAGTCCATACAAAGTTTCATGGCTACAGAAGGGACATCAGGTGAGTGTCACTAAACAATGCTTAGTTGACATTAAAATAGGAGGATATAATGACAAAATTTTATGTGATGTCATTCCTATGTATTTTTTCCATTTACTACTGGGAAGGCCATGGAAGTATGATAGAAATGTCATTCATGATGGGAAAATGAATACGTATACCCTAAAGAAGATTGGGAGAACGCACATGTTACTTCCGATAAAAGATAAGGAGGTAAAACCGGAAGTAAACAACATGATACTTCTCATGAGTGGAAAGGAACTTCTGGCAGAAGTAAAGAAGAAGGAGGATCCACAATTCTTTGTGGTCAGAAAACCTAAGATCGTTTTGACCAGCACAAGAGTGGATGATTTGCCGGAGGAAATTCAAGAACTGTTGGAGGAGTTCGCTAATATTGTGGTAGACGAATTACCTCATTTTTTGCCACCAGTGAGGAGCGTGAGTCATCATATAGACCTCATACGAGGAGCCAGTTTGTCGAATAAGGCCGCGTACAGGTTGACGCCGCAGGAGAATGAGGAGGTCAAAAGGCAGGTACAGGAACTGCTGGATAAAGGACTGATTAGAGAAAGTTTAAGTCTGTGTGTCGTTCCAATGGTACTCAGCCCAAAGAAAGATGGAGGCTGGAGAATGTGTACAGATTCCAGAGCCATTAACAAGATAACCATCAAGTACAGGTTTCCATTGCCACGGATGGATGACTTGATGGATTGTTTAAGTGGAGCTGAATTTTTTTCAAAGGTTGATTTGAAAAGAAGATACCATCAGATTCGCATGAGGGAAGGCGATGAGTGGAAGACAACCTTCAAGACCAATGAAGGGTTATATGAATGGCTAGTCATTCCATTTGGCTTGATGAATGTGCCAAGTACATTCATGAGACTGATGAATGGAGTGCTGAAAGAATTCATTGGTAAGTTTGTCATTGTTTATTTAGATGACATATTGATTTTCAACAAATCAAGAGAAGAACATCTGAAGCATTCAGCTGCAGTAATGAGAAAGATACAACAAGAGAAGTTGTTGATCAACATGAGAAAATATTCATTTATGAATAAATAACTCATTTACTTGGGGTTTGTCATATCGGAAAATGAATTGAAGATGGATCCAAGTAAAGTGGCTGTAATAAAGAATTGGCCATCACCAAGAAATGTTTTTGAGGTGAGAAGTTTCCATGGATTGGAGAGCTTCTACAGGAAATTCATCTAAAATTTTAGCGGAATCAGCGCAGCAATGATGGACATAGTCAAGAAGAGACATAATTCTTTTCATTGGACTGAAGAGGCAGAGAAGAGCTTCAATCTGTTGAAGAAAAAAATCACCGAACAACCGGTGTTGGTGTTGCCAGATTTTCAGAAAGTTTTTCAGGTAAAGTGTGATGCAAGTGGATTTGCCATAGGAGAGGTCTTGAGCCAGGAGGACAGACCAATTACATATTTCAGCGAGAAGCTGGATGAGGCAAAGGTGAAATACTCCACGTATGATAAGGAATTTTATGCCATTGTACAGGCGTTGAAGAAGTGGAGGCATTACTTGATCCCAAAAGAATTTGTATTGTATAGTGATAATCATGCATTATAGTTTGTAACTCAGCAGGAGAAGCTGAACCAAAAGCATGCAAAATGGGTAGAGTATATGCAGAATTTTACATTTGTAATTAAACACATTTCAGGGACTGCTAACAAAGTGGCTGATGCTTTGAGCAGGAAGTGTTTGTTACTGCAGGAATTCTGAGTCATGACATTGGGTTTTGAAAACCTTGAAGACATGTATGTAGGTGATGCATATTTTGCGGAGGCATACGAGGCAGCTGAGAATCCAGTTCTCAGAGACAGAAGCCCATGGATGGATTACACGATTCAGAAGGGACTGTTGTTCAGAGGAAACCAGTTATGCATTCCGAATTGCTCCATGAGGGAGAATCTGCTAAAAGAAAAACATGGTGGTGGATTAGCGGGGCACTTTGGCCACGACAAGACATTTGCGAAGCTGCGAACAGATGTCAAGAAGTTTGTTGACAGGTGCAGAGTTTGCCAACATTCTAAGGGAAGAAAGCAGAACGCAGGTCTTTACCAACCATTACCCATACCAGAAAGGCCATGGGAGGCGATCAGCATAGATTTTGTATTGGGATTACCAAGAACGCAAAGAGGACATGACTCCATATTTGTGGTGGTTGACAGGTTTTCCAAAATGGCACATTTTGTTCTATGTCAGAAAACCAACGATGCGACTCATATCACGAATTTGTTCTTTAAGGAGATCATTAGACTTCATGGTTTACTTAGAAGCATTGTATCAGACAGGGATACAAAGTTCATTGGACATTTCTAGAGGACACTCTGGAAGAAGATGAGAACTGACTTGATGTTTAGTTTAGCCTATCATCCTTAGACGGATGGGAAAACGGAGGTTGTGAACAGAAGTCTGGGATACTTACTCATAAGCCTAGTGATGGAGCACCACAGTAGCTGGGATAGTGTATTGCCACAGGCAGAATTCGCTTACAACGATTCGGTGAATCGAAGCACAGGTAAAATTCCATTTGAGATTGTAGATGGTAGACAACCAAGAGGAGTATCTGAGCTGAGGGATTCATAGAAAATATTCACAAAGAGCGTGAGCACTGAAGAATTCGTAGAGTCAATGGAAGAACTTCACAGCGGAGTGAAGAAGCGATTGTTGGAGACAAACCAGGAATATAAACGCAGAGCGGATCAACATCAGAGACAACTTCAATTTGAGGTTGGGGATCTAGTTCTCACACATCTGAGGAAGGAGAGGTTCCCAAGGGGAACATACAACAAGCTGAAAATGAAGAAAATTGGACCATGTAGAGTCTTGAAGAAATTGGGAGAAAATGCTTATAAGATTGAATTGTCGGATGAGATCGGAATATCTCCAACATTCAATGTCTCAGACTTATATCCCTATAAGGCTGAGGAAGCAGGAGCTGGGAGTAATGAGCAGCCAAAGATTCAGTGGCAAAAGAAGATGCCAATTGCAGAAAGGCCACAGATGGAGAGAATACTTGACAAAAGAGTGAGCAAGAAGACCAAAAGGAAGCAGTATTTCGATTATCTGGTCAAATGGAAAAATCATCCAATGGAGGATGCCAGTTGGGAAACGGAAGCATAAATTTTGAAGCATGGATATACCATGAAGGATCTCATGGACAGAAGCCCATGAAAGTTTTCAAGCCAAGGAGTATGATGCAGGAGCATCGCCAACTCAACAAGCGAGCCGACACATCAAGCGAAAGTTCAGCTGGAGAAGCAAAACCAAAATTTTGAAATGCTTTGGGACTGTTGCGCAGATCTTAAATGAATCATTTAAGAGATGGCACTTTTGTTGTATTGTATCAGACCTCAAGCCTTAAGATATTGTTTGAAATAGATAGGAAGGCATTTAATAGATTTAATGCAGGTAGATGGGATTTTATTTCTAGATTAGGCAGTTTAGAGTTCGAGAGGGAAAATGGATATAGACACCCTCCTTTGTACATTGTAACATAATTTAGGATCAAGCATTCAGGAGAAGAGGGGAGCAAGCAGAGAACTTTGTGAAGAACACCCATGTACAGATTTGAGTTAATAGAATGAAATTATGATTCAAACTCATGGTTGGTGTTGTTTCTCTATGTGTATTGTTCATGTGCTTATGAATGTTTGTTTCTGGTTATGCATTTTCTTTGAATATGTTGTGCATGTGATTTCAGGGTTTGAAACTGAAGTCTGAGAAGGAAGAGAATGAGTTTCAATTGTTTCTCTATCTGAGCCAGGAGATTCCTGCATAGAGTGCAGTTGAATTCATCCGCAAGGAGTGAGGTTATGAGAGCTCGATAGTTTAACACTTATTCTCATTCCCACATAAGTTGCAGGGGTTGTTGAAGCCGTGTGAAGAGTGTGCAGGCGGAATTAGAGATCTCAGTTGTTAGTTTGAGCAACAGAGCTAAGGACTGTTGTTGCAGGAAGTGCGTAAATTCTGAAGGATTCAACACTTGAGAGGTTGTTGAACGCCAAGCGCAAGGAGTGCACCTAAATTCCTCTGAAGGAGTCAGAGTGAATAAGCTTAGGAGGTATAGAACCCTTGTGATATCGTTGAAAGGGAGAGTAGAAGGTTCATGTCGAAGAAGGTTTCGAGCAGGAGCTGCAGGCGCGGGCTTGGAGAACAAGTCTCGGCAGAAGCACTTAGTCATTTTCAAGAAATCCTCAAGGAGGAGGAGTCGACGGTCAGGATTCGTAGGGGAGATCAGTGAAGTCCCGACAACCATTAGATCTCGGGGAAGTTGCGCAGGGTTTAAGCTTTGGTGTGCAGGGAAAGAGTCAGATCTCATCAGAACTCAACTCATCAGAGAATCGTAGTTTCAAGGGACATAGGATTCTCACAGGGAGAATTCGCGATCCATGATTTCCCGAAAGGAGTATAGTCGTAGATCCCGGACTTGGTACGTGTCAGTAATCCGGAGAGTCGGGGTTCGACATTCGGGATTTTCCAACGCAAAGGAATTGCTACACTTGAAATCGCGATCCTGCGATACCCGATAACACGGGAGGAAGTGGTGACGTGGGAGGGCTAATCCTCACATGCATAAGAGATCAGGATTTGGAAGGGTCTGCGACATTGCGCAGCATGAATCACAAATTCCCAAAACGCGAATTCCCGATCATCATTTGGGTGTTGGCCACAGGGGTCAGAGTTGAGGACAGGTGGCATCGGAACTCAGGAATCGGAGATTCGTGAGAGCTGTGACTCACGACCGCGTGAGTACCGATTTCCTGATAGGATAATCCCTGATAGGAAATTAGGAAACCATGGACGAGTGATCATCGGGATTCGGGGATTGGTGAGACCCGATTTCGTGAGCTCATGACTCGTGATATCGTGAGGTCCGATTTCTCGATTTGAAGAAGGGAGATCACAAAGAAATTCTATGGGTATTAAGAACTCTCGACAGGGGATTGAAGAGTAAATTTTAACTCTTCGGGCCTAGCTAAAAGAAGGTCCTGGTGGAGGCAGACGTGTGCCGGGGGACGTCCGCGTCAGATTGGGTGTGAAATCTTTGAAAATCCTTCAATAAATCTCCTATAGTAGCCTACAATGCCCATGAATGATCTAACCTCTGTCACATTCTTTGGCACTGAACATTCTCTAATGGCTTCTATCTTCTCAGGATCCACTTCTATCCCATCCTTTGAAATGATATGTCCCAAATAATGAATTTGCTTCTGATAAAATTAGCACTTTATCAATTTTCCATACAACTGATGATCCGTTAATACTTGAGACACCATCCTCAAATGATGTTCATTCTCTTACTCTGACTTAGAATATATAAGAATGTCATCCAAAAAAACAATGACAAACTTGTCTAAATATTCTCGAAAAACTCCATTCATTAGTCACATGAAAACAACTGGTGCATTTGACAACCCAAATGGAACCACTGTGAACTCATAATGCCCATACCTTGTCTTGAAGGCAGTCATGTTGATATATTCCTCTTTAATCCTTACCTTATGGTATCCTGGCCTAAGATGTATCTTTGAAAATATCTTGGCATCCTTCAATTGATCAAAAAGATCACCAATCCTTGGCAGAGGATACTTTTTCTTAACAATCACTTTATTCAACTGTCTGAAATCAATGCACAATCTTAATGTCCCATATTTCTTCTTTACAAACAAGACCAAGGCACCCCAAGGTGACACATGTTGGCGTATATACCCCTTCTTCAAAAGTTATTCAAGCTGCATTTGCAACTCCTTCAGCTCTTGTGTACTCATTCTTTAAGGAGTCTTTGACACTGGAGCTACTCCATGCATCAAATTTATAGAGAAATCAATATATCTCTTTGGGGGTAGTCCTAGTACCTCCTTGAATACATATTCAAATTCTTCCTATACTGCACGATCTTGCAAATTTGTCAGCTTATCTTTAGGTGTCTCTTCCATATGCGCTGCAAAGATTTGACACTGTTTTTTGTACCATTTCTTCAGCTGCAATGCTGAAATCTCTCTGATGCTTACTTCCATGGGAATCCCCTGCACTTTCTCTAGGCTCCCTTCCTCATACAAGCAAGTAAATGCCTTGTAATGATAGTCTAGGATAGCATGATGTTGGTCCAACCAATCAATCCCAATTACATAGTCATAGGAACCTAAAGGAAAGATGTTCAAAACTGCCCTGGTGTTCAGTCCATTCATGTTCATAAGAAATGACTTAACCATCTCATTAAATTTTCTTTTGGGTCCGGTAGACAGCTACACCAACCAATATTTTCCATGCTTGCTTCTTGGAAAATGCAAACTTTCCACCATCTTAGGATCTATATAACTATGACTAGATCCGAAATAAATTAAAATAGTAATGGTTTGGTTGTTGATCATACCTTCCACTTCAATCATATGTGACTGATACTCTGATTGCTTGTTGTTCAGGGGTGCATAGATCCTTGGCACATTTCTTCCCATGTCCTCCACCATTTCATCTTGTTGTACATGTAAACAGTCCTCCCTTTTTCACTTCTATGAAGACAATCTTTGAACATGTGATCTCCTTTACAACCCCAACATTGAATAGGTGGTTGCCTTGGCCTTTGACCCCCTGTCTCAATCATTCTGGGTTCTCTAGGAGTTTGTTTTTCCTTTGGATTATTTCTCAAGAATGGTGGCTTGCATCCCTTATTCCTTTGATCCACCTTGAATTTCTTTTTGTCTTCCCAATATTTTTGGAAAGTTGGTATTGATTTTTTCTGATCATAAAGACATTTATCTCTCCTTATGGTCTCCTCCAATGTCTTTGGATCATTATACTGTATTTTGTCACTAATGAATGGCGAAAATCCACTTAAATACCTTTGAATTTTAATTGTATCATCCTTGATGAAAGAGAAATACTTCAGCAGTTCTAAAAACCTTCTCTCATACTCATCTATTGCCTTACTTCCAAGCTTGAGTTCAAAGAACTCTTTCATTTTCTTGTAATAGTATCTCTTAGTCAAGTATTTATTTTCAAAATACTTCTTGAATTCTCTCCAAGTGACACTTTTCTCATTAATGTGTTGCACCTACAGAAGTTGATCCCACCAGATGGATGCATTTCCCTTGAGTTGATAGATAGAAATTTTACCTTTTACATGAGAAGAATAATTATGCAATTGAAAATACTTTCTCATGCCCATCAACCATGTTTCTGCATATTCATCCTTCTTGTGCTCACCATCAAATGTAGGAGGTTAGATTTTGTTCATTTCTCCTAGTAGTTCATCTACCCAAGACCTCTTATGCTTTCTGGCAGGGGATGGACTTCAGTTTCTATGTGATCTCTTATTGGAATGCCTCAGGGAGTGATGTTGGTGTCTGATAACACTTTTTTCTCTTCTTTTCTCATCATGAGGCACGTGACTTCCTGATTTGCTTGAGCCACTCTCCTTATCCAACTTATTTTCAATTCAGTTCAAGCTCTGCATTAACTTCATCTTGAAATCATCTTGTTTCTCGTTGGATCTCATAAGAATTTCATTATCATATTTATGGATTTGGACATCCTTCTGCAAATTTTTTATGGTCTCTCCCATATTCATGTTTTCATTCCTTTCATCTCCATGTCCATTGGAGTTTGTTACTTCAATGCCCCAATGGACATCCATCCCTCTAATCTCACCCTCTTGACTGTAAGTCCCTTGTGCCTCTTCCATTCCTTTGGAATCTATGCTTATCTTCATATGATATAGTTGTTGTTAACTCTGCAAAATGTGCATCCAACAAAACTTTGTTAGGCTATCTGTTTCAACAATTTCATGAAAATATGAACCATTCTAGTTCAATAATATGTATCATAATGATTTCTTCTGATTTAATGGAAAGTTGAGTTCCCCAATAAATTTTATGGGTGTATATTTATATTACACTATCCAATACCTTTCAAACACATGCTACCATTCTCAATTCCAAGTCTTGAGCATAACGTTATGGCTATATGAAATTCTCCCATTAATTTTTCTGTTCATTTTTCAACTTGGCGCTACTCTGCGCTGTAATATGCATTTTTGCACCTACACCTTTGGAATTTTCATAGAATCTCTATTGGGTTTCCTCATATACATATTATGGACACTCTGTCCAAGTTTCACTTCTTTCTGGGTTATGGTATGCTAGTTACAACTTGTTGAAATTCCAGACCAAAATACCATATTGTAACTTGTATGGTACAGGTACCTTATTTTCCATATTAAACACTTTTAACATGCCCATAAATTTAATTCATCTCTTGGAATGTCTTTCATGGCTCAATATATTTCCTTTGACTTCTCCTTCACCTCAATCTAATTCTGGAGAAGAAAGTTATGGCTCTTTGAAATTAGATGGGTCTTAAAATTTACCCTTCACTATTTGTGTTGTAACTTTCTCATAAAAGATCCGTTTGACGAACAATTTACACCATTAGAAATATCTCTCCAAGATCTTTTATTTGAGCTATAGAGACAGAGAGTGTCTTGACACACTCTATTCTCGTAGTTTTTGAGTAGCTAAAAACACTCTGAAGGGCCTCAAAAATGCGTTGTAAAAAGATGATGTTCAAATGATATAAAACGTCACAGAAAATCACAGATTGTATTTTGTTGTTCACCCTTCAAACAACTTCGTGCACACAAATTTCAACTTGCAACCCATATCTACCATGCACAGCCACTACACAAGGTAAATCGTGCCTCGTGCACTTTAAAACCACTGTGTACCGCTCCTCTATCGCGCAAATAACTTGCGCACACTACTTTTGTGTCGCACACCAATATCCACTGTGCGCAGTTTTGGTTCTTGCACTATTACCTATTGCACTGTGCACAGTTGATATTCCATGTGCATTTCAATCTACGCGTTGTACCATGCCAAAGTTTAGTACGCCCCCACCGCGTACCAATACTCAGCGTGCACCATCAAAGTTTCTCTTCACTTTGCCAATATTGTGCACACTACGTGCACCATTAATATGTGTGTGCACATCGCGCAATACATTGCGCAATACTAAATGTATTGCATGGTCATGTACACAAACATTTTTCCGCACGGCTCTAAAATTTAGCAGGCACACCCGCACACTAACATTTTTCTGCGCTGCACCAAAATTTAGCGCTCACACTTGCACACTAATATTCTTCCGCGTGGCACCAAAATTTAGCGCGCACACTAACATTTTTCCGCGCGGCACAAAAATTTAGCGCGTGCACCAGCACTCCAATATATTTCCACACAGTGTCAAATTTTACCTATCATAAAATTTTCACTGCGCATCATGCATTTTTAGTGCGCCCAACTGTGCACATTTATTTTTATGCACATCAATTCCTCATGAATTATGCTGGAGAAAATGGGGCTTTTGTCTTAACTGTTTCCCCAATTTACCATCAACATTCTGCAACCATGAAAATTGTTCAATTTCACGTTGATAACACCAGTTCAACCTATGCAACAACAAATCATTGTAAGTTGACATTTCTGGAACGAATTTATCCAAAATTAATTCACGAATTGAGAATTTTAAACACTAAACTCACTCCATCTGTCATGGCTTCACTGTAAATTCAAATTCGACCCATTCTAGATCCGAATTTGCTAGAAAAGATATTAAATTGGGAATATCTCATCAATTGGCCAAATTTCTCCATTTTCTCATGAATTTAACAATAGAAATTGGGGCTTTTCCCCAATTTCATCCAGTTGTTGTTACCTTTTACCATGGATTCTCTACAAACTGAAATTTGGCCACTTTGAAATAAATCCTCTATGACATTTCACTTCAACTCAACTTTCTCGGCCCGTCCAAGCTCAGTGTTGAAAAATAAAGTTCTGATACCATATTGTAATGTCTCCGACCATCCATGCCGAGCCATGCTATGCTAGAGAACTTTGTCATTCTCTTTGCGGAACATACTGTAACATACCCAGTATTCAACTAAGCTACGCCACATAAATTTTTTGAACTGCATGCAATTAAAATATATACACACACAACTCTTGTGGAAACATATATATAAAACGTAAACAACCAAATACATCTGTAAATGCATAGATTCACACTAAAATAAAAGTAAACATATACATGCATCATATACAGGAAATACCCATAAAAATAAACACGTAAATAAAAATGCAACATGTAAATTTATCACACAATTGGCACTTATCTTGGTAAGAATGTCACCAAATATGTGCATACCTTCCACAAATCTCCCAGCCATAGAACACACTGTGCATCACTCTCAACAGTGAGTCACCCCCGAGCTGGGACTAAAATCCACTCGAGTAAAGGGATTCCTAACTAGGCTAAAGGCTCATAGACAAGAGGAAAGACTCTGTCACAGGTGCCAAATCAAACTAATAGCCTACAATCCCTAATTCCCCACATGCCTGTCCCACCCAGGTAGTGTTCCCCTTCTTTGCTCAACAGTCCTTCGGCTGCCCCACTTCCTTTCCGGGCTTCAGCAACAGGAAAACAAGAAGTCTCAAAGAACTATAGCTGTAGTTCAACACCTTTAGAAAATCAATTCTCAACCATTCTCTCACCCACAAAATTTCTCACAGGCCTGAAAAACCACCCCTTTAATAACTCATGGGCCTGACAACCCGCTTCTTTAGTCCATCTCCCAAGCTAACCAGATACAGCAACACAAAATAGCTATGGATACAATTTTAGGTATAGTCATGAAGATACAAATGATATCTCAATGGGTGTGTGCATGCTCATGGATGATTGACTGGATGACTGAATGATGGAAGGAACGATGGGAAGAATCATGGAAAAGATGGGAAAATGATCTAAGTACCGACAATTGTTAGAAGGGAAAAATTCTCTATTTCTAGGGTAAACCACAACAGACAGGTATGACTGCAGAAATCAACTCGATTCCAACGTATGTTATACAAACTAATGTGCAAGATAGGAAAGAGGCCTACCTTGATCCAATGTTCGATGATGTTCCACCATTGAGTACTTCGACCCAAATCTTTATACCTACAACAAGTTCTCAACAAACATGCATAGCAAGTATATAGTGATAATATAAAGGGGTTAGCACATTAGATAGAATAATCCATTAATAAACATGACAAACATGCCCATGGATAAAAATCATATATTTTCACAATACCAATAGGATGGGAAAGGAGTATTTCCATTAATAAATGAGCAGCAGAACTGACAACATTATAGACTTCGGTGTTGGCACGGTTCAAAACCATGAAGCCAGGTTCCTTCCAACTGGGCCTCCACCACTTCAATCCTCCACCAAAAGAAAACTCATAGAATGGAGACAATAAGGTTCTCTCAACAATAGGGAAATATATTGGGGGTTGAACACTGTGTTCAGACTTGAGTAAAAAAGGGATGCATACTCAATATGAAGTAATTTCTCCAGAGTAAATTTTCTCTTAAAGTTGAATGCTTTCTCCTCTTTTCCATAGCTCGGAATTGTATTTTTATAGCCTTCAAAATGAAACTGAAGGGCCGAGTCGAAACGTTTCCAATATATGGAAGGCCAAGGATCATAGATCTCCTATCGTGACTTGGAAACCCGACTTCATTTTTGTATTTTCTAGCACAAATCCTGATGTACGCGGGTTGTAGTTGAACAACCTGCATATACACATGTTGTATAGTAGATAGGGCATGTATATGTGGAAAAATATGTATTTTTAGCTCTGGATTCATGTAAAAGAGATGACAAGTCTGCATAGGGAAATGGAAAAAGGCCCTCTGTGTAAGATAATAATGGTGAGGAAAATCTTCCTATAACAACAATATGTATGCATGTCCCCGACTTGACACTTGTCATGTTGGGAGCTACCTTGGCCTACTTGTACCTAGCTTTAGAACTTAGGATAAAATAATTGTCCATATTTTATGATTTAAGAAATATTAATATAATATTCATTTTTGGCTTAAGCTCCCTAGCTTAGCCCTTTTCCTTAACATTTATCCCTCCATTTCCCTATCTAGTTGAGTTTAGTCCCCCATCTCTTTTATCGTGGTTGGTCTGTGCGCAACGATGTATTTTATATTAATTATGAGACATACATAAAATTAGGCACACCGGCCTTTAAAATATAGGCTCTCCAGACTAATCAAAACATACGCATCCTAGCTTACAATAAATGGATCACCAACCTATAAAACATAGCATATACATAAAAGTCTACCTGGCCTCAAAATCACACACACTTATGTTGTTGCGGGCAGTATCCTGGAATGTGAAAACTTTCCCATTTTACTGCATAGTACATGTGTGCACTATGCCATGAAATATTCATATAAAAAATGATATCAAACATCTCACCATCTTAAGTACATTTTCATTTACATTACAATTGGATTCGTCCTAGGGATATTATAGGTGAGGAGGCTGAAGCATGGTTACTAGACATAAAAAAGTATTTCTAGATCTACAACTATTCCAGCAATATGAAGGTCAAAATGGCCATCTATAATCTGAAAGGAAAATATATCATATGGTGAAAGGATTTGAAGTTGGCCAAGGGCCTAAAGGAAAAATAGTCGGAGCGGTCGGATTTTAAGAAATACTTTAAGAAACAATATTTATCTGAAAGTTACTATGAAAGGAAAACCAAAGAGTTTTATGAACTACGAATGGGTCAAATGGCTATGGATGATCCATATTTTATGAGCATAATGAAATGAATACATATGATTAATAGGTGCTTAACACAAAATAACAAAGATACAATAAAACTGGGTTTCTATTCAATAACGAAATAAGCTGAAACTGTAAAATGCAACGGAAACAAACTTGTTGGAATGGTGGCGACTTATGTCTGAGAAGAGATGTCGTGGTTGCATGCATTCATGAGAATAAGATTACAATGAGGCTCTGAAGGCCTTTTTACAATAAAAAATAATTCCAAAAACCCTAGACATCCAAAAACCTAACCCTAGGAGATGAAGCACCAAAAGTCATGTGGGCCCCATTTGGGTAAGTTAGTAGATACTCTTCCCGGGGTCGTAACTTTTGCATACGATCTCCGTTTTAGGCATTTGATAGCCCGTTGGAAAGGTATCATAGAGGAGATTCATTTTTGGGGCTCAGTAATTACTTCATATATCATTGAGGATATAAATCTCGAAAAAAGCTTCATTTAGGCCCTCAAAATGGCCATCAAAGTTAAAACTGCTAAAAATAGTAAATTGCCAAAATTGTGAGAAAACTATTTTAAGCCAGTTGGAAAAGGTGGGTGGCCACTGATATCCATCTGGATCAATCCCCCCTCCTTAGGAAACAATGGTCTCTATTTCATTGAGTTCCCCCATCAGATGAAGAAATTTCTGTTGAATTTGGCCTGGGGTGAGCCACTTGCCTTGGTGCAGGAGCTGCACTGCTATGACGACTCGATAAAGATGGATCATTTGTTGTAAAGTTCCCTTGATATTTGTGTCCATAATATGATCATTTGATGCCTATTGTATGTATTCAGGGTTAAGCTATGTTGGTGTCAGATGTTCTTCTACTTCTGAGGTGTCCAATAATGGTGGGAAATAAGGGCGAAGGAGATCCACGTTGAACACTAGGTGTAGGCCAAGGAAGGGAGGAATGTTAAGTCAAAAGAATTGTTCCCCACAGCTTTGGTGATAGTGTACAACCGATAACGGAGTGGGAGAAGCTTCTGATGGGGTCCTATAAGGCATTCTTTCTGCAAGTGCAACCAAATTTTGTCACCCACCTGAAACTTATGTGGAACCTAATGTTGATCATGGGATTGTTTGTACTTATCATTAGACTTCTGTAGGATGTGTTGGATCCAGTCAATGAACTGGGTGGCCTTTTCATCTTCACTTGGAGTAGTAGATGATTTGGTCGAGGTGACGATAAGGGGAAGTGCAAAAATTGTGGGACCCAATGGCTGGAATCCCAACCCCACCTAAAAGGAGCTATGGCCGACTGAGCTATGTGGGGCTCGGTCATAGCTATAATGGACATAGGGAAGGCTCTTATCCTATGTGTGAGGTTTCTTTGAATTATACATGCGAAGGATATTCACAATCATTCAATTTACAACCTCGGTTTGGCCATCTGTCTCGGGGTGGAAGGTCGTGGATTTGGTGACCTCGGTGTCCAACAATGACCAGCGGATCGACTAGAATGTGCTGAGAAATTGACTATCCCAATCTAAGACAATGGTTTGTGGGATTCCAAAATGTACCCAGAATCATTCAAAGAAGATCTTGGCAGTGGCCTCTGCTGTGATGCTCTTCTTGCAGGCAACTAGAATCACCATCTTAGAAAAGCGATCAACAACCAAAAAAACATAGTCATTTCCTCACTTGGTGGATGGGAGGCCCAACATGTAGTCCATTGAGATGGATTCCCATGGCCTATAAGGAGTAGGAAGAGGGGTGTACAAGCCTTTTTTTTTAATGTTCGGTTTGGCAATAGCA
This sequence comes from Picea engelmannii, assembly GCA_009831015.1. Classification (NCBI taxonomy): domain Eukaryota; kingdom Viridiplantae; phylum Streptophyta; class Pinopsida; order Pinales; family Pinaceae; genus Picea; species Picea engelmannii. The sequence continues at coordinate 2,611,178 of ML776752.1, read as the reverse complement.
TAGGCAGTGTAGGACCTGATATACTTGCTGACCTCATGTCGAGGTTTCGACCAGTAGAAATGTTTCTGTAGCATCGCCACTATCTTTTTGATGTCAAAGTGTACTTCCACCCGACTATAGTGGGATTTCCATATCAACTTCGCTCGCTCACTTGATGGAACACATATATGTCCCAGATGACACAACAACCCATCCCGAAGATGGAAATTATCGACAAATACGTTTGCACCCAACATTTGGTAGGTGGTGGCGAAGTCAGGGTCTATCTCATAGAGTTGGGGCCATCCAAATGTCTCATGGCCACAAGAGTCTAGCACCATGGTGAGGTCTGCGACTGGAGGTATACTAAGGAAATCAACGATGCAATTGGTGCTTCCTATTTTATACTTGTTGTTGACGTGGAATTGCTACAAGTATGTGGACCACTTTTGATGGCAGTCATTCTGCAATTTTCCTTGTGTCTGCATGAACTACAGTGGCTTATGATCAATGTGGATGACTGTCTCCTTCCCAATAATGTAATGTCTCCACTGGCGGCAGGCTTGTACAATGGAGTACATTTCCTTATTGTAATTAGGGTACTTACGGAAAGAATCTGATAGTGTCTCTTTATGATAGGCCACGGGGTGGCTGTGCTAAGTGAGAACGATGCCCACAACATAGTCTAAAGCATATGTCTCAATTTCAAAGGGATTTTGTAGGTTTGGTAGTGAAAGTATTGGGGTTGAGCACAAGTGTTGCTTTAAATCATCAAACACTTGTTGTTGGGACCGACCCCACGAAAATTTCACCTTACCACGACCCTTGTTTATTTGGCTGAGGGCCCATGCAATATGGGAGAATCCGAACACGAACCTGCGGTAGAAATTGACAAGGCCCAAGAAGCTCTTAATCTAAGTGAGTTTTGTTGGGGCTAGCCAGTCACGGATGAATTGGATCTTGGCTGGATCCACATGTACACCAATTTTACCAATGATGTATCCCAGGTAATGGACCTTGTCCATGCCGGAGGAGAATTTTTCCAAATTGGCGTATATCTTGTGCTGCCACAGGGTGTGCAGAACCTGTTGAATATGCTGGAAGTGTTCGACCCAAGTCTTGTTGTAAATTATAATGTCATCCAGATACACCACTAAAAATGTATTAGTAAATGGTCGCAGGATATCGTCCATCATCCTCATGAAAGTGGCTAGAGAATTTTTCAAACCAAAGGGCATGACAACCATTAAAAAAGGCCTTCCTTTGACTTGAAGACAGTCTTCCATTCATATGTCTGTTCTATCAGGACTTGTTGGTAGCCAGACTTTAGATCAATCTTACTGAATTATTTGGCTCCCTTGAGTTGATCAAGGAGGTCATCGATTCGGGGAATCTGGTACCAGTTTCTGACTGTGATTTTATTTAGATCCCAATAATCAATATAGAGTTGTTAGTTTCCATTTCTCTTATGTACCAGCATGATTGGCCTCCCGCAAGGTGATGAGTTGGGACAAATGTGTCCCTTGTGGAGAAGTTCTTGGATCTGTTGCTTGATCTCCTCATCCTCTAACAAAGAGCCGCAATAGACTGGCCCATTGGGAAGTGGTGCGTCGGGGGTCAGATTAATGGGGTGCTTGACCTAGCATTGCAGAGGTATGCCTATAGGTGAGGAGAATATATCTGAGTATTCTTCCACGAGCTTATCTACTTGCTTCTGTTGTGTGGAGAGGTCGGCTGCAGAGACCCTGGATGTGGCTATGATCTTTCTCTTATTCTGGGAGTGAATTATGAAGACGAGAAACTTCCTCGTTTGAGAGATGACCTTTTTCCATTGCTTAGTACAGATCAAGGAAATATAACTAGGTAGGATTTCCTTGGGCATCCTGTACAATTTCCTGTTCAAAGTAATAATAACAATATGAGACCTAGACTCATATATAACATGATGTTTCCATAAATAAGGTTGGCCCAAAAGAACATCACAAACTTCGAGAGGAGAAACATCACATAATACCTCATATTTCAAGGGCTTTATGTCGTATGACAGTCAACATTGTTGGTTGACATGGAGATCGCTTCCTTGGCAGAGCCATCTAATGGTGTAGGGTTGTGGGTGTGGCATTGTTGGCAGGACGAGCCGCTTGACGACCTTTTTTGAGATGAGGTTCTTATGGCTACTGCTATCAATTATGAAGTGTAGAGGGGTGGATTTTAACCACATTTATGAATGGAAGAGGCGCTCTCCTTCTTCTGGCTTGTCTAGTTCACCAGGATGGAGCTTGGTGGTAGCAACGATGGCACTGGGTTCTGCGTCAATGATCTGTCTTCCCCTTTCTAGTCCTGGTTTAGAGTGAGAATCCACATCTGATTCAAAGGCTTTCACTTTGGCCACCAATGACTCCTTTGAGTGACAGTCGACTGTGTTATGCCAAGGGATCTTATGGAAGTCACACCACTTCCTAGTATCTTTATTTGTTTTTCCGGTATCCTTCTTTGCTTGTAGCTTGGACTGGTTGTCCTTATACTATCCATATTTTCTGTATCCTTTTTTCTATGGGTTGGGGATACCTTTTCCTGGCTTTTGTTTTGAGGGGTTCCCTGGCCCAAATTGCTGTGTCTTTTGTTTGAGCTTCTGCTCGATTTTGAGAGCATATCGGTAGGTCATGCCCAAGGATGAGATGTCCAAAAATTACATTTCGGTCTAGATGTATCTATGTAGAGCACCATGATACTTAAGCACCAGATGTCACTCTGAATATTTGATACCCAGCTTGGTGCGCAAGGTATGGAATATATTTGTGAAATCGGGCACTGCTTGGTCTCTTTCCTGCCGCAGTGTGGTCCATTTGGTATATAGGTCGTCATAACTTATGACAGAGTAGTATTGTTCCTTAATAGCATCCTTGAAGGATTCCCAGCTGGTCGTGACTGAAAATAATGAGATTTTCTCTATTTCCTTTTGCTCACAGAAAGTTTCCCACCAATCTTTGACATGGGGAATGACTTTGAGGAACACAAAAGTAATACTTTCTCTATTCAAAAATTTATGGACAGAAAAATACCCTTCTAGTAGATTCAAACACTTGTCTACAACATCCGCGTCTATCTAACCTTCAAATATAGGAATATCAAAGTTTATTTGTACCTTGAAGGGGGCGGCGCCTCCATTCAAAGAAGATGAGTCGCATGTTGGTAGACGCTGAAGGATTTGCAGGAAACTATCCATCATCTCATTCCTCTGTTGTGTGAGGTATTCCTCAATCAACAGTTTGAAAGGATCTCTTGTCCCATCATATTTATTTTCTCCTACCATGAGAGGTTGCTTGGGTGTGGGAGAGCTTTTGTCCTCAAGAGAAACAAGCTCGAGACCCAACTCTTTGTACTCTGACCTTGTTGGGGACAAGCATTAAAACGACAAGGAGCATACCACTTTGATACCACTGATCCAAATTTTATTAGCAGAATGAAATGAATACAGGTTATTAACAGGTGCGTAACACAAAATAATAGAGATACAGTAAAACTGTTTTTCTATTCAATAACGAAATAATCTAAAACTGTAAAATGTAGTGGAAACAAGCTTGCTGGAATGGTGGCGGCTTATCTCTGAGAAGAGATGTGACGGCTGCACGCATTCATGAGAAGAATATTACAATGAGGCTCTGAATTCATTTTTACAATAAACAAGAATTCAAAAAACCCTAGACATCGAAAAACCTAACCCTAGGAGATGAAGCGCCAAAAGTCATGTGGGACCCATTTGGGTAAGTTCATACATCAACTTCCTGGAGTCATAACTTTTGCATACGATCTCCATTTTAGGCGTGTGATAGCCAGTTGGAAAGGTATCACTGAGGAGATTCATTTTGGGGGATAAATAATGAATATAGGTGTAATTTAGGAGATCGATCCCAAAAAACCTTCATTTAGGACATCAAAATGGCCCTGGAAGTTAAAACTGCTAAAAATAGTAAATTGCCAAAATTGTCAAAAAACTGTTTTGAGCTAGTCGCAAAAGGTGGGTGGCCACTGATATCCATATGGATCAATGGATGACCTGATAAACAAATTATTGGAATTATTAATGTTTTTTCTCTATATCCCGGAGGATAAAGTAAAAATCCAATGTTTCCTAAGCTATTTACCACAATCCTATAAGGACATAATTGAATTCAACAACCCCAAGTCCTTAAGTGAAGTTTTCAGGAAGGCCCGAATGTGTTGCGACCAATACAAACAAAGGTCAGAATTTCCAAGTCTTGGAAAGACAAGAAACAAGATAGAATGAACCAACAGAAGAAGAGATATCATCCACCACCCTTCCAGAATGTAGCAAAGAGTTTTCCAAGGGAATAATTTCAGAACACCCAAGGAGGTGGTAAACCAGTTAATATGGGAACAAATAAGTTTGGGGATATCCCTTGAGAACCATTGAGATGCTAGGAATGTGGATAACCTCACTTAAGGAGGAACTATCCACGATTAACCTTTGCAACCAAAACCACAGTTCACAACCTATAGGAAGCCTCTACATTGGGATATGTGGGAAGAAGTTTACATTGGATCAATGTAGTTGTGGATGGCCGACAAGCTGATCACCAGTCCACCGTAGTGGAAGTTGAAGGTAAAGTTAAAAATCATCGTGTTTCTATTTTAATTGATCCATGAGCTACATTGAGTTACATTTATCCTAGTGTAGTGGAGTCAAATAAACTTAAAAAAACAACGCATACAAAATCTTGGCTAGTAAAACTAGCAACAGGAACAAAATGAAAAGTATATGATTTTATTTCCGACTATGAGGTGAATTTAGGTGGTCAAAACACAAAGATAATTCTGAATATTCTACCGTTAGGGTCTTATGATATAATTATCAAAACGGATTGATTATAAAGGAATAAAGAAGTTTTAGATTGTTATGAAAAATCACTCAAGTATAAAAACGAAAATGACACTGTTAGGACAGTTCAAGGCATCCGAAAACCAATCTCAGTTAGGCAGATTTAAACAATGCAATTTAAGAAGTGCATGAGAAAAGGTTGGCATATTTACGCTATCCAAGTAAAAAAATTGTTGGAAAAAGAAAATAAACCTAGCTTAGAGGATTTGTCATCTTGCATGATTTTAGAGATGTGTTTGTTGATGAGATACCTGAATTTCCCCCAAGGAGAGAGATATAATTTTCTATCGATCTACTACCTGGTTCAACTCCTATGTCTATGGCGCCCTACCGAATGATTTTAACGGAATTAAAGATTCAAATACATGAACTCTTGGACAAGGAATACATCCGATCAAGTGTCTCACCATGGGGAGAACCAATCCTTTTTGTTAAAAAGAAATACATAACTCTAATATTATGCATTGACTACAGACAATTAAACAAAATGACGGTTAAGAACAAATACCCCTTACCAAGGATCAATGATTTTTTCGATCAAGTAGGTCGGGAAAATATGTTTTCTAAATTGGATTTAAGATCTGGTTATCACCAAGTTAGAATAAAATATGAGGAAATAAGTAAAACAACATTCAGAATGAGATATGGCCATTATGAATTTGTTGTTATATTGTTTGGTCTCACTAATGCACCAACAACATTTATGTGTTTAATGAACAACATTTGAGTCAGTACTTGGATAAGTTTGTTTTAGTATTTATTGACAATATCCTAGTGTATTCTAAAATAGAAGAAGAATACAAAGAACACCTAAGGATATCACTGCAAACTTTAAGAAAACACAAACTGTATGCTAAATTCGACAAGTGTGACTTTTATCAAAAGAAAATATAGTACCGAGGACATGTAATATATGAAGAAGGTATTGCAGTCGATCCATAGAAAATAAGAGCCATCATGGAATGGCTGATCCCTAAGGATGTAGAGGACATCCGGTCATTCATGGGAATCACTGGATATTAACACAGATTTATCGAGGGATTATCCAAGATTGCATACCCTATCACACCTTTACAAAAGAAGGGAACCAATTTTATTTGGTCACATAAATGTCAGGACAGTTTTAATAAGTTAAAGGACTTGCTAACAACTGCACCCATTTTAAGGGTAGCAGACGCGTATAAAGACTTCACAGTCTCCGTAGATGCGAGTAAAGAAGGATTGGGAGGTGTCCTAACTTAAGAAGGGCACATTGTTTTCTATGAGTCCTGAAAACTAAAAGAGCACGAAAGAAACTACGTCTCTCACGAATTAGAGTTAGTAGTTGTCATCCATGTTTTAAAGATGTGGCGACACTATATAATGGGAAGAATTTTTTTTTGTTGACTCATAATAGTGGTGTGAAAATTTTGTTTAGTCAACTAGACCTTTATGTAAGGCAAGCAACATGGTTGGTCGTCTTGAGAGAATTCAACTTCGAGTTAAGAACCATAAAGGGTAAGGAAAACAAGGTGGCTGATACTTTAAGTAGAATAATTCATGGGCTATTTGAAATAAAGAATAGAAGGGTTGAAAGTGACCTTGAGCAAAGAATAAAGGACACAAGTAATAATGATGAAAATTACATTAAAACAATGGCAGATTTACGAAATAATGCATAAAATTTAGACAGAACAAATTTGAGTTTGGATAGAAAAGGTATACTAAGGTTCAAAAACAGATTATACATATGAGATTTTGTTGAACTAAAGTTAACAATTTTGGATGAAGTACACAAGAAAGCATATTTTGGTCATCTGGGATACCAGAAAATGGTAACAACACTAAGTTATTTTATTGGCGTAATATGGAGGGAGAAACAACAGAATACTTATCTAAGTGCCAAGATTTTGAGTAGGTAAAAGATGAACACTAGCATCCATCTAGCCTATTGCAACCTCTACCTGTGCCAGAATGGAAATGGGAGACTATATCACTGGATTTTATCACAGGTTTGCCTAGAACTCAAAAACATAATGATTCAATCATGATAGTAATTGATAATCTTAGTAAGTCTGCACAATTTATTCCTGTAAAGTCTACTTTTAAAGATGTTAACATCGTTGAAATATTCATGAAAGAAATTTTTAGACTGCATGGTATTCCTAAAATGGTGATTTCAGATAGAGACTTTAAATTCACATGTACATTTTGGAAAGAATTGTTTGGAGGGTTAAATACTAACTTGAATTTCAACACAAGCTACTATCCACAAACAGATGGGTAGACCGAACGAACAAACCAAATCATAGAAGAGATGTTACGAATGTATGTAAGGACGAAACCAAGTAAGTGGGAAGACTACCTTCACTTGGTGGAATTTGCGTACAATAGTGTTTACCAGACATCAGCTAAGATGAGCCCCTTCGAAGTACTGTACGACATAAAGTGTACGACTGCGATTAGCTGGAATAACCTAGTTGACAGACTGATGGTAGGACCAGAAATGCTCTAGGAAATAGAAAATATGGTAAGAAAAGTACGACAAAATTTAAAAGAAGCACAGGACAGACATAAAAGTTACGCGGATCTGAAAAGAAGACACCAGGAATTCCAAGTTGGAGACCACGTTTAGTTAAAAGTCAATGCCATAAGAAGTTCACTAAAGATAGGAAATTATTCCATGTTTGCATCAAGGTTTTGTGGCCCTTTCGAGATCTTAGCTCAAATTGGACCCATGGCATATTAACTTTCACTTCTTGCAAATCTGAAAATTCATAATGTATTTAATGTTTCTTTGCTAAAAAATTATGTTCATGATCCTACTCACATGATCGATTGGAACATGGTGCATATGGAACCAGAAGGCAAGTTCCAAGAGGAACCTCAACGCATTCTGGAAAGAAGAGAAATAACACTATGGAACAGAGTTGTCACCCAGGTAAAATTTCAATGGAAGCACTTTAGCCTTGAGGAGGCCACTTGGGAATTGGAGGGAGAATTGCAGAAATCTCATCCAACCCTGTTCCAAGAAAGGAACAAACTCTGAGGACATGGTTGCACTGAAGGGGGAAAGGATGTAATATCCCAAAAAATAAATTATTATTAAGTATGAAAATACTTAGGAATTTATTTCTGGTTTTGGTAAATTCAAAATTGGAAAATTATTGCCATTTAAGAAAATTCTGAATTTCGAATTTAGTTAATTGTAATTTATTATTATGACTATTGGGAAAAGATTTGATTTTCCCCAACCAACTCTTTGACTATGACACTTGTAAGAAAAAAATAGAAAAAAATATTTTTATATTTATTGTCGAGAGACAAATGGAACAGCCAGGTTGAAATCAGTTGACCATGACTCCATGAGTGGGGAACATGTTGGAACTACCTCATGGCTGAATGTTAGAAGTGGAAAATTAGGAATTTGGCCATTAGCATCCCTTGAAAATAATGGATTTGTAAATCTGTGAAAATTACCAAGGGGAAAAGACCTAGGCACACATGCTCTTGGCATATATAGCATATGGGAGGAGGCAGGACGCTGCCTAGTATGATGTGGAAAAGAGGAATATCACTTGTTGTTATGAACACTAATTTCTGAGTGTGAGGAAAGAAGAACTTTTTTTATTTTGAAAGAGGACGATAGCTAAGCGAGAGTTTTGGAGTTCGCCCTCATGGATTCATGGTCAGGCTAGGGAGTGAACAGAGCAAGTACATTGGCGGTTCTATTCTATGGTTGGGAGGAACTTGGATGTTCTGTTTGTTATCCAACAAATTGTTCATATATGTCCATCTAATCCCTCCCTGGTTGAATGTTCTTTGATTAGATAGCTAATAGAATGCACTTATTTAATTTCTGGATGAATAGAATGCACCTAGTTAATTTCTGGATGAATATTTTGTTGATTAAATGACTGGTGGAATGAAATAAATTACAGTATAACTGTTACAGTTTTATTGTACTCATTGAGTAGACATTCAGTGTGTGTTAGGTGTTGATGGGACTATTTTATATAAATATATTGAAAGATGCATCTAAGCTAGATGGGGTTAGTGTTGTGTTAATTCTAACATTCCACACATGTGATTATGTGTATAAGTAATCAAATTAAAGAATATTGTCGATTGAAGAATGCTAAATAAAATTATGGAAGTGGACTTGAAGGCTTAGATATATGTATATATATATATTGTTGTAGTTTAAATACGCAGGGTTGTATTAAATAATTATGAATATTAGACTATGCAAATGTCAAAATAAGACTTGGGATGATTATATATAATAGGAAATAGATCTATATATATGTGTGTGTAGTTGCCTGTACAAAATTTCAGATCCACTTAAACTCCTAATTTATTCATACAACAAGATGCCAATGATATAAAGGAAAATGTACATTCCATTTATTCCAGAGTAAACCATAATAAATTTTTTATTTTAAACTTATACAATCCATAGTGCAGAGACTGCTCACATTTAGCAACATTATTCATATGGTCAAGGGGACATATGTACATTCTATTAACAAGAAAAATAGAAGATCTCTATATCCACAGGGTGGAAGCAAATAGGTACAATCATGTTTCATTACAATAGCATAGGAGTAAAAGTATTGTAACTCAAATACCTAAAACTTATTACATATCCCCGAGACGGACCAATACTCAAATGTGTCTTCAACTCTAAGCAATACTGTGATTATAACTCTAAACAGTGGAACCTAATTCAATTGGGGTTTCCCCTTTGTCTTTATTTAAAGATTGAATATACAAATAACCGGCTGTTTATAAAAGTCTGTTATAAGAAATTGTTTCCACGATAATAGAATTCTAGGGAAGAACAGTATCCTTACAGTACAACCTGGAGGTAAAGTTCGTTTTTTAAAAAACGCTATAGATTGGAACTCGAGTACCTTTCACGCCAGGTGCTATTCTGGAAATCCGGAGACTTCGGATGTTAACAGTCCTGCAAGGGAACCAAAAAAGTTAATTAGTGAAGTAAACAAAATTCAAGTGTCGAACATAGAATAATTACCAAAATAAATTTTGTACCAAAGAGATATTACAGAGGTAAGTTATAACTTCAGTTAGCTTGTGTTTTGGGCATGTGTTCCTTATGCATCATCAAAGGAATCATCCACGGATTGGAGAGGGAGAAGTGGACCAAGGTTGATCTGATGGGTATCCTCGCAGCAAACAGGGCTCCCATCATTAGATCATAATAATCAATACTTAAACCATAAATATTAGAAGGAAATAAAAGAAACTTTTTAAAACCAAAATTATCAAGGATGCACAGAATAAAAACATGATCCATAAAAATTATACGAATTTGGATCACCAATCATGCCATGAGATTTTGCCCTTATAACTGAAAGAAAATGTAGGATACAGGTCGACGATAAAGAGGATAATGAGATTCAACAAGGTTCGGGGTACCTAAAATATCTGTCCATTTTTTCTTTGTTACAAACGAGGCGAATTTAGATATGTTAACTACCAGATTCCCGAATGAAGTGTATGGTTAAATATTCTAGAAATTTATTAAATATCTGGAATAATAATATCGCACAGTGGAAAATATTCACCATATGTTTAGGCTCTTACAGGCACGACTAGGGTAATAGAGTAAATTATAGTTGAACCCAAAACCATGTACAATGATAAATGAATCCTCGCCTCAAACTAAAAGGATGTATTACGGATTTCAACCCAAGAATTCTAGATTTCCGGCGGTGAGTCAAGGAGTCGATAAAACAAGGACTTAACATGACCCAAATAATGTAAATAAAGGAAAATCCGACCCTATCCAAAGATAACACAGTAGGGAAATAACCATTGTAAAGGGTGAGTTTGGAGCCATGAGGATCGAATCTTTGCCTTGACGAAGAACCCTCGCGAAAGTAATCACGGGTCATGATAGATCACTTAGCATATCGTTACTCTACGTGAGAATTCTATGTTGAAACACTTAGGGTCACTAAAGTGGATCTACCATTGGATGTGCAGCGATGGGTATGTTGCAAGAAAATCCTTTGTAGAAAAGAAAGCAAATATCCAAGCTACATATCAGAGAAAATACTGAGGGTAATTATATATTGACAGAATCCGAACACAATCGAGACTACCGTCTGATGCTATAACCTAAAGCCCCTATGTAAAAGACATTACAAAATAATGACAGCTGGAAAACAAATGACCCCCTAACAAAACAATTAATACTGGAACCAACACCATTGCGACTCTTATGTATCTAACCAGAGTTTAAACGGAAATATTTCTGCGAGGGAAGATTAACGAGAAAGGAGGTTCTCAAAGAATAACAGAAAGAAAAGAAAATACCATTACAGAGATGATTCAAATGCAACTAACACCTGGATAGGTTATAGTGCTCCAAGCAACAGGTTTTGAAGATCTTACCCGATGAAAGAGGGACCAAACAGATGCATAACGCTTCCTTGCTTGCATGAAGCAGGTAGCCTCCTCGTCGTTGGGGTTACGCATAGAGAAAGTTGCAGACATTAACAAAGAGAGTTTTCTCCAAAAATACCTACATAACCTAGGTAAGTTTGAAACAATAGTCATAGGAAACCCCGCTGAATAGATCAATGGCGTTAATGACAAGTTGTACCTCGGCCATGTGATTAGAGTAAGGTGGTGGGATTACAATGGGTATAATAGACAAACAATGATCCCAAGGGAGTACGTTACAAATTTCCATAAATATCTCAGGCATGGTGTAATTAAACCATGGCAGTCATATCTTTGCCTACCTCACATCAAATTTATGGCGAATACAATGTTGGTTTGTTAGGCTTATAGTTTAGTCTTTGTTTTCAGTTTAGTTAGGGTTTTACTCCTGTTGTCGGATTCGTTAACTAATTTTTGGCAAGGTTAATTCAAATGGTAGGGTTAAATGAAAAGAAAACGAGCAGCCACACCAACTGTTAATTACAACCCTTACAAAGATTTAACTCTTACATTTTGGTGTCGCGATACTATTAACTCGGTTAATGAAAAACCTTTCACATATGATCTATAGTTTAGTCAATACATTCGGCCTAGGGTCATTGCATGCATCTTTATGTTACCATGGTATGCCCTATGCCTTCCGCATTCAAGATGAAAATGCTATGGTGAATACATAAATGTATTTGTTTAAGGAACTAAGCTACATTCCACCTTCCTTTGAGAATAGGGTTGAGATAGAGTCTTGCTTTTACATTTGTTCCAGGAAATGGTATGTGTAAATGGTGGAAGATAAAAGAAGTAATAAAATCACTCTATTATTATAGTTAGGAAATATCTACTATTATAGTTAAGAAATGTTTGAAAGGTATTCCAAGCGTTTGAATAATTCTAATGGCCCTAGTTCAATTTTTTTTAAAATTGGTAAACTTGGGGTAGATTACACTTGTGAATGGGAAAGCTCCTCAAGCCATTCGCTCATTAATGGCAATCTCTATGGGTGATGCATGATGGGTTGTTAGCAGTAAATCTTACTTATTGCATACTTAGAAGTGCGAAGGTGGTGGGTACGGTTAAGAGCAATTAAGGATTGGAGGTTTTGTGAACATGCCAACCCGACGACGTGTGAACGACATTCCATGATTTTAAAATTAACACCCGGAAGGGATAATATAACCCTCTGCAAATCTTGGTTTAATGAATATTAATGGGAGATATCCTCGAGCCTTTCGCTCATCAATGAAAATCTATATGGTTCCTGCATGATGAGCAGTTAGCATTAAAGCTTACTAATTGCATATTTAGAAATAAGAGCTTATGTATATATTTATAAACATCTTTTTATTATAGACAAGTGCGAAGGTGATGGAGACGGGGAAGAGAAAGCAAGGAATGACCAGGTATGAAAAGTAATCGGACGGGATTCAAAATAGGGTTACAGGGGATATTCAGGAGAGGTGAGTCTCCGATGGTCAAATTTGATGTCTCATAATTTTTTACTGCAAAACGTGTAAGATGAAAGAGGGCATGATGGAGCAGTTCAGTGGTTGGTTTGTATATTTTCAAAATTCAAGGAAAGTGGTTAAGTATGGAATATGGAAACAATCGGTCGGACTAGTTTTTAGAATTAAGTATTGAATATTTTGTGAACGGTCCAACCCGACGATGCGCAAACGACATTCCATGATGTTTTAAATTAACACTCAGAAGGGATAATATAATGCTTCGTAAATCTTGGTTTAATGCGTATTAATGGGAGATCTCCTCAAATCTTGGTTTAGCATTAAAGCTTTCTAATTGCATATGTAGAAATAATAAATTATACACACACACACACACAGATATATATATATATATATATATATATATATATATATATATAAACAATCGTTTTTATTATAAATAAGACTCTTTTATATATACATAAGTATGAAAAGTGGTCGAAAGGGATTGAAAGTAGGGTTGCAATCAATACGGAGTAGAGGTGAGAACGCGTCGATCAAATTATATGTATATATATATATATATATATATATATATATATATATATATTAATGATTTTCTAAACAATGTTTTTTTATAAAAAAGTGTGAAGATGACGGGGATGGGAAAGAGCATGTAAGGAATGGCCAATTATGAAAAGCAGTTAGACAGGTTTCATAATAGGGTTACAGGGGATTCTGAGGAGAGGTGAGGGCCTGACGATCAAATTGCATGTCTCGGAAATTTTGACTGCAAAAGACATAAAAGAGAAAAGTGCATGATGGGGCAGTCCAACAGATGGTTTGTATATTTGGGGAACTCTTGGTGTTGTTTGCAGGTCATGGAACAATGGAAGGGAAATATTGAGCCCACCTATCTGGGAACCCACAATCAAAAAAGTGGCTAAGTATGGAATAGGGAAACAGTCGGTCAGACTTGTTTTCACTAATATATGGAAATTTGTAATAGATATCCCATTACCTCGTAAGATATTTTTTGCATGTATATCGCAGAATTCCAAGTGTTCTTTGTAGGTCACAGGACAATTCAAAGGAAATATTGAAACCTCTTGTCCGAGAACCCGCAAGAGAAAAAGTCGGTAAGTATGGAATAAGGAAATGGTCAGTGGAATTCATTTTCTCTAATATATTGATATTTTTAATAGATATCCCATTACCTTTAAGGATATTTTTTGCATGTTTATGTACAAGTTCTATAGGAATAGTTATTATGACGGTCTCCTCGAGGCATGGTGAGATGTTAGCATTAGACCTCAGTTATTGCATACTTGGAAATAAGTGTGAAGGGTGCGGGAAAAGGAAACAACAATTAGGAATTGGATATTTCGTGAACCTGCCAACCCGACAATCTGCAAAAGAAATTTGAAGAAATGGAAAAGTATGGAAAGTGGATGGATGGGCTTCAAAATGGGGTGACAATAGTTCCACAGGAGACGTGAGGACCCGACGATCAAATTGTATGTCTCAAAACTTTAGAGTTAAAAATTTGTACCATGGAAGAGGAGATGATGGGAAAATTGTGTAACATAGAAGAGGGTATGATCTGAGAGTTTGGTTGTAAATTTGTGTATCATGGAAGTCAGGGTGTTGTTTGCAGGTCATGAAACAACATAAGTGAAATCTAGAGCCCGACTACACATAATTTCGCAGTCAGAGAAGTGGTTAGGTATTGAATGGGGAAGCAGTCGGTCATAATCACGATATAAAAGCACGAGGGAAAATGTGAGTCTGTGAGTCTGCCAACCCATGCAGCTAGACATTTTCAGAAAAATGACTAAGTAATGAGAAAGATAAAGTACAGGGGAAAGAGAAACGATAATTTGGTTAAGTATAGAAGAGGGAAAAGAAGGGATAATATATTCACATCTGTAATAGATATTCCATTTCCTTGAAAGATATTTTTTGCATGTTTCTGGAGAAGTTATATAGTTATTACATATACTTGGAAAGAACTTTGAAGGTGGCAGGAACATAAAACAATGACTAGGAATTGGAAAAGGTCTGAACCCACCAACCCAAAGATCCGCTGAAGAGATTGCAAAAAATGGCCAAGTGTGGAAAGTGGTTGGACGAGCTTCAAAATAGGGTGACAAGGGTTACCGAGGAGATGTGAGGCCCCGATAGTCAAATTGTATGTATCAGAAGTTTTGAGTCCAAATTGTGTAACATGGAAGAGGGGTGGATGTAGGAGTCTGGAAGTAAATTTGTATATCGCAGAAACTAGGGGGTTATTTGCAGGTCAAGGAATAGTGGAAGTATAGTTCGCCTATCTGGGAACCCACAAGCGAAAAATTCAGGTAAGTATGGAATTGGAGGCCCGAAAGAGATTCCAAGAAATGGAGAAATATGGAAAGTGAATGCATGTGATTCAAAATGGGCTGACAATAGTGCCCGAGAAGATGTGAGGACCCCAAGGTCAAATTGCAGGTCTCATAACTTTTCACTGAAAATTGTGTATCATGGAATATGGTATGATGTGGGAGTCTGGCAGTAAATTTCTATATCGCGGAGGTCTGGGTGTTGTTTGTAGGTCACAGAACAATGTAAGTACAATATAGAGCCTACCTACTCGGGATTCCACGATTTGAAAAGTGGTTAGGCATGGAATGGGTAGCGGTCGGTCAGAGTCGCGATATAAAAGAACGAGTTCAAACGTGAACCCGTGATTCTGCTAATGCGAGCATTGACACATTTTTGGAAAACAACTAAGTAACCAGAAAGAGAAAGTAGAGGGGAAAAAGAAACAATAACTTGGTTAAGTATAGAAGAGGGAAAAGAAGGGCCAATATATTCAAATTTGTAATAGATATTCCATTTCCTGTTAAGATATTTTCTGTATGTTTCTGGATAATTTGTATACTTATTTCATATACTTGGAAAGAGTTCTGAAGGTGGAGGGCACACGAAACAACGACTAGAAATTGAAAATTTCCTGAACCTGCTAACCCGACGATCCGCAAAAGAGATATCAAGAAATGGTCAAGTGTGGAAAGCGGTTGGACGGGCTTCAAAATAGGGTGACAAGGGTTCCCAAGGAGACGTAAGGCCCTGATGGTCAAATTGTATGTATTGGAATATTTCAGTGCAAAATGTGTAACACGAAAGAGGGAATGATGTGGGAGTCTAGAAGTAAATTTGCATATTGCAGAAGTCAGAGTGTTGTTTGCAGGTCATGGAATAATGGAAGTGCAATTTAGAGAAAGGGGAAGTGCTCTGTCAGAATCAGGATATAAAATCATGAATGAAAATGTGAACGTGTGAATCCGCCAACCTGTGCAGCAAGACATTTTTGGAAAAAACAACTAAGTAACTAGAAAGAGAAACTACACAAGATAAAAGAGTGGGAAAATAGAAAGGTGGAGGGGAATTTTCGTAAGAGGGAATTGGTTTCAAACAAGTCCCATAGTTTCAAACCATCATTTTGTAGTCCAATATTTTATCCACTTATTTTTTTTCTATTGTGCTTGTACCATTAAAAAGGGTGTGAGAAAATGTTTTGTTGAAGATTAGTTTTTATTGCAACTTGTGGGAGTAATTATGTTCTTGATACATTCTTCCATGACTTTAACATATTAACTTAAGTATTAATCTTCTTGCATGATTGGTTGTTATCATTAAAGATTAATAAATGCATGTTTAGAAAAAACAATGACGATCTTGAATTTTAATATTGTAGTTGATTTCACAGTCCCATTTGACTACAACCACCATATATCATTTTCTTTTTTTATTCGCGAACAATTTTTTTGGTAATTTCATTAATGAAGTAAAAAATGCTCGAATAGAGGCCAAGGGACGGAAAACTAATAAAATGTTCCCTTTTGGACTAAAGGAATCGAGGAAGTGAAAGGGAAATAATAAATCATTTTCTTAGCAAGGCTGAGATGAAAACAAAATTTCTATGGTGGGGCCCGGACTGCCGCATTGTGATTTGGTCTTTCTATGTTCTATCTGCATTACAAATAGAATTTAATGTTGGTTTGAAACTGTCTAGAATTCATTTTTGTTTCCATAAAATCCTGATGAGATCGACACAGTGCATTGTCATATAATTGTTAAATGCTCCATATTAGATCAAATTACTTGAGCCAATACAATATTAAAGAATTACAAGACTATCGGACCATGCCAATGAGAAGAGGTGTTAAATTTAGCAAAGAAGCAGCAACCAAGCCTCCAAGGAAAAATTGTTAATACTATTTATCCATTAAAAAAAAAAGAATATTGGGCAATGTATATCTATCCATAGAAATTGGACTGAGTTATTTGCACCAAAACATTGAACATATTTTCCATAAACACAGGCACAGGACCTGCAACATGAAGGAGCCATCGAGATTCTCTTCAACATGCATACAAAACTGATTACCATGATTTTTTTAGGAAATCCTTACAGTCTTCTCCTCGGGAGGTCAATGTTCGCTACCCCAATCTTAATATCTTGTGGAAGACCTGAGCCGACAAAGAAATAGGAGAGTGGTTCCGCAATGAATAAATCCTTGGATTGAAGCATATGAAAAACACTCCTTCTCCTGACCCTAACATCACTCCAATGTTGCAGCCCAGGAAGAAAGCAACACAAAATTTTCCAAATGCAGGAGGACATAAGAACCCATCTTCGCGGTAAAATTTATAGTTCCCACAAGCTTCCCATGAGGAAGAAGATCAAAAAAATTGCAGGGAAAATGAAAGAGCCTGAAACTGAAAGTTAGGACACACCAAGAGAAGACCTCCTCATAGTAGAAGACTTAAGGGACTCAGGTTGCACGAGAAATTCCAGACGCCCAAATTAGTCCATTCTGGGTGGAAGGAGATGAGTAGTAGTAATATTCCTTGCACTAGTGGGAGTTATGGTCCTCATCCCCTAATATGTTAATTGTATATCCATAGAACAAGAGATTTGTCCCATAATTGAATAGTGTTTTGGCTTGAAATATATCTCTGGGAGCATCAATAGACCATTTCCTTACAGTGAAAGAATTCCACCTAAAATAGACTAATTTGGACCTCTGGAATTCCTATTTTTGAGCTGCAAAGAGGCTATTGCATTCAACATTGATTTATTTTATGAAACCCTTTCTTTTCATCTTGTCATATCCGCCATCGTCGAGCTAGAAAGTGCCCCCCGTTATGGTTGATTTCAATTTGGGCACAGGAGTGGGAGAAACATCTACATTACCATCATCCATTGTCATATCATTGCCCATCAGATCATCTTCTCTCGGATTAAAATTGATCACATCAACCACTGTGACAGCCATCAATGCAGGAGAGTAGGTTGTTTGAGCAGGCGAGGTTCCCTTGGAATTATTTTTCTTGAAATATATCTCTTGGTGCACCAAGGGACCATCTCCTTTTTTTCTCTTGGGAAGAGGGAGATTAGTAGTAAGAATAATCCTTGGGGTAGTGGAACCTCTTTTCATCATGCCTGAAGGTGTTTACTATATCTGGACAGAAGTGATGTGGAACTGATGCTATAAGTTAACAAGAATTTCCATTTGCTCCAGATGATGTTTGAAATTAAAATTCGGAAGGGATAATATAACCCTCCACAAATATTGGTTTAATGTGTATCAATGGAAGATCTCCTCAATCCTTTTGTTGATAAATGACAATATCCAAGTTTCGTGTGTAATGAGTTGTTACCATTAAAGCTTACTAAATGCATATTTAGAAAACATTGTGAAGGTGTCGGTGACGACGAAGAGCGATTAATGATTAGAGATTTCATAAAGGCAGCAATCGGACAACGCACGAAAGATATTTCATCATGCTTGAAATGAATACTTGGAAATGATAACACTCTTCTTCGAAAATATTGGTTTAATTCCTATTAATGACAAATTTTCTCTAGACTTTCGGACATTGATGACAATCTTAATGGTTCCTGCATGATGAGCTATTAGAATTAAAGATTAATAATTGCATATCTATAAAGAAGTGTGAAGGTGGTGGGGATGGGAAAGAGAGATTAAACCTTGTACATTTTGTCCATCATCCAACCCGCAAAAGAGATTCCAGGAAATCACCAATTATAGAAAGTAGTTGGGCAGGCTTCAAAATAGGGTCACAAGATATACTCAGGAGACGTGAGGGGCCGATGGTTAAATTGTATGTCTCTGAAATTTTGACTGCAAAATTTGTAACATGGAACATGGTACAATGACGAATTTCTACGGTCAATTTGTATATCACAGAATTTTTGGTGTTGTTTGTAGGTAGTGGAACAATGGAAGCGAAATGTTGAGAAATCCTGGCCAGGAACTGGCGATGGTAATAGTGGCCAAGTACACAATGGGTAAGTGACTGGTCATACTTGTCATATAAAATCATGAGACATACTCGGAACAAGGAATATTGACAGGATTGAAAACATGGCCACAAGTTCTACTCAGAAGACGTGAAGGCCCAATGGTCAAATTGTATCTATCCCAAATTTTGATTGAAAAATGCGTAACACGGAACAAGGGACAATGGTAGATTTTGATGGTCAATTTGTATATTGTAGAACTTCGAGTGGTGTATATAAAAGAATGAGACATTGAGAAAAATGATACATTCACAAAAATGACTAAGTAACGAGAAAGGGAAAGAAAATGAGAAAAAGAAAGGGGATTTTGGTCACTAATTTGTAGATCGGGGAAGTCTGGATTCTTTTTTTAGGCGACAAAACAATGGAAATGTAATGTTGAGCCCTCCTATTTGGGGACCCATGATGAATTTTCTTTTTTAATATGAAACGGGAAAGCAGTCGTTCGGACTCATGATAAAAAAGTATCAGTATAAATCTGAAGACATGAATCCATCAACCACCGCACCCAGACATT
Organism: Picea engelmannii; assembly: GCA_009831015.1. Classification (NCBI taxonomy): domain Eukaryota; kingdom Viridiplantae; phylum Streptophyta; class Pinopsida; order Pinales; family Pinaceae; genus Picea; species Picea engelmannii. Next base: position 2,591,520 of record ML776752.1, on the reverse strand, counting down.
TTCTGAAAAATGACTAAGTAACCAGAAAGGGAAAGCAGAGGGAAAAAGAAAGGGGATGGAAATTTTTGGAAGAGAGAATTGGTGTATGAAATCCCCATTGATGGTATTAACAATAACTATGAACTACATTAAACATGTAAATAGGTTCTTCAATCAAGGAATAGATAAATCGATCCATGCTTATAGTTTCCAGGATGTGTTTGTATAAGAGAAGCATTGAAAAGACACAAGAAAATCAATTTTGGGATGTTTAATTAAATTTATTTTACTATCAACTTCATCAAAAGTATAACAATGACCAATTTGAATTTTAATGTCCCGTCATTGATATGATAGTTCTGTTGGGATTCACATAGTATATATCCTTTTATTAAAAAATATTCCTGGAGATGAATTTTGCTAAGTTCATCGATCAAGGAAAAGTGCTAAAATGAACCACATACTACATTTGTTTCAGAGAGATTATATTAGAAGGAAAAGTACGTCCTGCATATTCTTTAAGATCATAGAAAAATTGCCAAGATCCTGAATGTATGATTAATTTTCCAGAACGAAGCATACAACCAAGATCCAAGTAAACACCAAATGTATTGAAATTCGAGGCACAGGGAAATGCATGAACACAGAAGACGCCAAGTCAGGTCCCACAAGCTTCCATAGAGCAATACGCATCGAACTTTGCATAAAAAAATTTGATATATATAAAAAAAACACACGTGGCATTGATTTCCTCTTACATCTGGTATATGTTCCCATGAGAAAATAACCGGGGACATGAGATATGAACAAAATTCTCCCAAACAAAAGACAACACAAAACTAGCGGAGCTTCACCATTGTACCCCAGATATAACCAAACCCCAAATTGGGGAACAAGAAACTTTCTGATTACTATTTTACCATGAAGCAAGATCATTATGGACATTTTCTTCTGATAGTGTCATGTTCTATCACTACCAGTTTTAACAATGCCAAATTTCCAATATTATTGGAAATGCCTGATGGTTCTGCTCAGAGGAGAAAGTTGTTTCGATGGTAAAAAGGATGGACCAAAGTTATTTACAGTTGGATACTTTGTATGGGGTTTTTACTCATGCTTCCCATTTATGGACTAAATAATCTTATTCACTTGTACCTCAACAATAAATGGACTTTCCTGTATGAATTCCAATGCCCGAACTCCCCAATCTCTATAGTGAGTTTTGAAGATCTCAAGCTCATGTTTCAATCCATGATGAGCCATTTTTTTTTTCAATTAGGGCATCGATAAAATGCAGATACCATACCATAAATGTATATTTGGAGATCATATTCTTTTTTATTTGGGTACCCAAAAAAGGCAGAAATCCTGTCGTGGCTATACAGTTGGAAAACATTTTTCCAATTTGCGCACCCAAAAAGGTGCAGACTCCTCCAACAAATCCATAGCTAACCACCATTTTTTTTTCATTTGGACACCCCAACAAATATGAAAAATAACAACAACGATTTCATTTGTAGTTAGATTCTCCTTGTTGTTTCGAGTGCACAAAAATAAACAAAATATCTGGAAAGAAAATTTTATAGCCATAGATGTAAAATCCAGAGAACTCAAGTCCAACGAACGTTCATCTAGGGGTTGAAGAAAAATTACAGACACACATGATATTTTTTCGTTTCCTGCCAAAGATTGATATGATATATTTTTTTCATCCGATATGCAATATTGCATTGTCCTCATTTAATGTAAATTTTCTATGTATCTGAAAGTCGCGCAGCGTGTAGACATTGTTTTCCTTTTTTTGTAGGTATGCTTCATATGACGATTTTGCTAACCTAGGAAGCATATCTTGTAATAGAGGATGTCTAATTGTACAATGTATGATTGTGTTTCCCACAGTTCAGATGGCAGCATTAAGGCAATGTCAATATATGTAAGGTTATTTTTTTCTGCATCATAGACAATCAATTGCATCATCACTTATGAAAGAAGAAGAAAAAAAAGGCGAGTTGCATTTCACAGATACAAGCTCGAAGGGGGTTGAGTATGCATTCATTGCAACCAAAAAAACCTCAACCTAGGCACATCAGCATAGTAGTTAATATATTGAACAANAAAAAAAAAAAAAAATGTGCAAAAAATTGTTGAAGGAAATTTGTATGAGAAAAGTAAGGATGAAATTGTAGATGTATACACACAACAGTTGTAGAGATAGTTAGTTTCTTGAGATCTTGTACTATGTAAGTTCGCAATTTTGTTACAAATGTTTCTTGTGTTGTGAGAAAGATCCTTTCTTTAACATCTCTTTTCTTTGTCATATTTTTGAAGATTATAAGTGGAAATTTCCCTTTATGAAATTGTTGTTCCATTGAGGAAAACAAATTTGAATAGGTGTCAAACAATAGCAGCTGCAACATGGAATAGTGCAATACTTGTGTAACATAACCGAGACACATGGACATGTGAGAGTAAAGTAAAAAAATGGATATGGATAACGGTACCATTGCCTTGTCATTGTTTGAATCTCCATATTTCATATGGAGAATTTGTTCTGAGCTAAGTTTTGTCGTGAGTGTGAAAACTGCACCAATGGTTTTGATTGGGTAAGTGTCGTTGCTCTATGCAAGTTGGTTGATAGTTGTGTCTGGGACGAAACAACATTTTGAACAAATAGCGGGATTTTTTTCCACAATACTTGTTTCGTTGAGAGATATAATCTCGTCACAATCACCACGGTCATATACTATTTTGGGAAATATATTAAAATTTGTAATGGATATCCCATTAACTGGCAATATGTTTTCTACATGTTTGTGGACAAGTTGTGTGGGAATAGTCAGTGTGACTGTCATTAGGGCTTCGTTTTATGTCATGTCAGCACGCATAATGGATCTAGTTTTGTTTTCCTTCTCCAAGTAGGTGTTATAGATGACCATTATGTCCCTGATGAACACTTGTCCAGTTGGACGTTTTTTCAAGCCCTCCATTGATAATATTTTGGGTGTTACAAGTTTATACCTCGTGACATCTTTTGAACACGAAAATTTATGTGAATCGTACTCTGCATTATTTTTTTGTTTTCTTTTTTCCTGTCATAAATGTACAAGTAGACTCACAACTTGGATGAAGTATGGAGCCAAAGTTTTTCAACGAGACCTCTTAGTTTGTGGAACTTGTGCTATGTTCGACATCTAATGTGTGCTTGTTGATACCTCTTGTGAACTCTAAAGTGTGTGTTGCAGATGACATCAGGATATTCACCATCACATAGATGAATAAATAGATGAGGATATTTGTTTGGTAAAAATATGAGGAAAAAAATGTATGCATCTTTACCTTTGGCCTTGTCAGTCTGTTGATGTTTATGATGATTGACTACTCATGGCCATGTCACTAGTCCAACTTTTTCTGATTCAAGCATGTGTATATGAACATTAGAAGGACTCAATAAGCATATGCATTGTATATTGTCCATAATTGTTCTGACAGTCACATACAGGGTCGAAGGAGGTGGAATATGAAATAGGGTGTGAAGGGATACTCATGAAACATGATGAGCCGATGATCAAATTGTATGCCTTGGATTTTTTGATTGAAAAAATGTGTAATAGTAAACAGGGCATGATGGGGATGTACGACAACCAATCTGTATATCGCAGAACTTCTGAATCCATAGGGGAAAATTGAACCCGTCAGCCCGAGAACCTGCGATCGAAAAAGTGTCTAAGTATGGAATGAGGTAGAAGCATCAATATAAATGTGAACCTGTGAGTCCACCAACCCGTGCACCTAGATATTTTCGGAAAGACGACTAATAAAGGAAACCAGAAAGAAAAAGTAGACGAGAAAAGTTAAGTATAGAAGAGGGGGAAAAGGGATAATAGAAAGTGGGAAAATTAGAAATGGGGAGGGAAACGTTTGGAAGCGGGAAGTATCAACAAAGGCCCATTGGTTCAAAATCATCATTTTCTAGTACAATATTATTTGAACCAACCCATTTTGTATGTTTCATTTACTAGCACAGTTGGTATACCTTTTTGAATATTGTACCACAACCCCCTCTACTGTGGCATATAAGAATTCATCTTCCAGTCCAACAAATCTATTTCTTTCTATGTAGAAATGTCTAACATGCAGTGGACATGAAGGTAAGTTAGTATGCAAAAATACATGTAAAATAAATAAATATAGTTCTATTTATTTCAATGTAGCAGCAAAGATACTACAATTCACATGAGGATAAGTTACTATGTAGAAAGATACGTAGTATCTGCATATAGTAAAATAGGTGCAAAGTAATAGAACAAGTAGAACAAATACACAAACAATAAATGAAATACTAAACCCTAGAATATGAAATAAGAGTAGAGGCATGGACCTCTGCAACTCCTCCTCCACATTCGTGGGAAAGAGTCCATCATCCTCTCTAACCACATTGTTTTCTTAAATGTAGCAATATAGAAAAAATACGATGTACATGAAGGAATTTGGTATGCGGGAAGACATGTAAAAAAATAAACAAAGCTCAAATTTTTTCAATGTAGCGGCATAGAAAATACAAAGGACATGAAGATAAGTTATTATGTACGAAGGTATGCAATATCTGCATACAATAAATTAGGTGAACACATATACAGACAATTAATGAAACACAAAACAATGGAATATGAAATAATAGTACAAGCATGTACCTTTGTATCTCCTCTTCCACTGCTGCGGTAAAGACTCATTTGTTTTCTCCAACTATTTTGTTTGTTTGAATGTGGTAACACACAAAATACAATGAACATGAATGGAAGATGGTATGCAGAGGAGAACAAGTAATATGTACATACACTAAATGAGAATCAATGAATAGAATAAAAGATAGTTAGAAACATGACCCTTTGCTTTTCTCCATCGATGGTTGTAATTATATAAAAATTTTCTTGCCCAAAATACATTACAAGCCACAAAATATTAATAAATGACACGGCCATAGCTAAATGATTTTGGCTTTCTGCGGCAAATTATCTCAATATTCTTTGACACATGGAAATATAATTTTGCAGTATCTTTGGTGTACATCTCATATTTCAATTACAAGACAAATTGTATCATGGTCACACCAGCCTGTGTACAGGATAAAGAGGTTGTATTGTGGTATGGGCACATTTCACCATATATGGTTAATAAGTGCATTTTGGACATGTTTTATCTTAACAAAAATACAACATACATTGTAATTGCACATATAGTTCTCCAATCATTTTTTATGCCACTATTTTGTATCATGTCAACATTGAAGTATCCTAGAATGATAATGGTTTCATCCAAATGTAAATGGTGTGATGAATTTGAGAACACATTCATTATGCTAGCAATGTCGCATGCCAAACAACATAGAAACTGAATACTACAATTTGCAATCCACATAACACCACTCTTGGTAGCACCATATCAGTATCCTTTTCTTCTACAACAACATTTTAAAAATACATGTAGGTATGGTCCAGAACTAGGAAAAAGAATTGGAGAAAACATTAAGAGAAGGATAGGTGGGCACGAGACAGATATCATATCTCAACTTTGCCAGACACGTCAAACAACAGAACTGTAAGTCCACTCATGGGTGCAGAACCTGAACACCGCAAAGAGAAAAAAAAAATTGCTCCAACTACTAGCGTATGACCCCAACCTTGCAAAGCCAAAGTAAACAAAATAAAACAACAATCAACAAACCAGTGAGCAAGCACGAACATGCCCAATTGGAGCCCTAAGACCTCAAACTTGCAAACTGGAGCCAAACAACAAAAAGAAGCAACTGACGAGACAATGAACAAACGAACAAGCAACAAGCATTGAATGAGTAAACAACATATCTATCTCCAACGATTACCAAACTGAATCCCAACCACATAAGGAACTAGAAACATATGACAAGCATGCCATTAGAAATAATCAAACATTCTTACTTGCAAACTGAAAATAGTGAACAACAAAGAACGAATAGAAAATGAAATTATGGCATCGAAACTTACTCTGAAATGATGAACGACAAAAGAGTAGGTTGAATTATGGGTGCAACACCTAGAGCCCACAAAGTAAAAAAAACAGATTCAACTGCGAATGTTGTACCCCAACCCTACAGAGTTGAAGTAAACAAAAGCAAGCAACAAGAACCAACAGGTCCAACTGTAAGCGCAGGTCCCCAACCTTGGAAAGTTGAACCAAACAACAACAAGAAGCAACTGATGAACCAATGAACAAGAAGCACCCACCGAACTTGTAAAACATGTATGTATCTTCAATAATGACCAAATTGCATTACAAGAATAGAATACGTATGAAACATACAATGCCTATTCAACTGGCGGAGGACAACAATATTGTCCAAATTCATTGAAACATTGTATGGAAAAATTCGAGAAAAAATGTACTCTCAGAAGCCTATTTAGGTAAACATTTAAGGCTATCAGTTTTTTTAAGGGCCTCACGATATGCAAACATTTAATTTGTCAGGCCTATTTCAGGACCTCGCACTATGTAAACATCTAAGTTGTCAGGCCTATTCAAGAACCTCAATAAAAGTGTCAATGCTCTAAACCTTCAGTATGAAAACATTTCAATACAAATACAAAGGACTAATAATAATAATATGACATATTAATATGCGATCGCTATAGTCCCTCTACGCCTTCGGCATGGACTAATAATAAAAAAACATTAAAAAACAATGTTCATGCTCAGAACTTTCTGTATGTAAACATTTCAGAAAAAAATGTAATAAAAATTAAAAAAGAGCGTCTAAGCTCAAAACTTTAGATATCTACACATTTACAACATTGGGAACAACAAAGTTGGCAATAATACCTCCAATATATTCTCCAAT
>ML776752.1:2559844-2573782 GCA_009831015.1 Picea engelmannii | reverse complement strand
CATCTTCCTCATAAGATAACTCAAACTCCTTAAAAAAATAGTGTAGTTTTTGAAAGAGGTTAACATATACTTATACAAAATTAAATTATGATAATTTTGTAAAGAAGTTTACTTATATTAAAGTTTATTTATATAACTTGAATAGGTTTAATAATTAATAATATATGTTTTTATTTGTTGAAATTCATAAATTTAAATCTAGAAAGAATACAATATATATACCTTATACCTTCTTATCATAGTATGTATAACTTCTTATCATATTGTAAAAATTAATCTATTCCAATAAAATTTATATAATTTTATCTATAAATACATTTTTATGATTTATTTTTAACTTGATAGGTCTTTTATGATCTCATTTATTCATCTTCATTCTCATGTCTGGCTCCCTGGCTATTCTTTGAAGGCATTTAATTCCAGAATATTAACATGCACACTATATCGTTTTGGAATTCGACAATTGGGTGTCAATATTATAGAGTTTTAATAAACATAGGAGAGAAAAACATCGACAGTGCAATACTTTATACCTATAATACTTTAACAGCTAGAAACCGCAAAATTGCCTTTCATTAAACGATATTGTTCAACTACTGTTTTTTACGCAAACTGCACTCTTTTTTCATGTTAGAAACGTTGCTCCTGTTAATTACTAATTTAAAATATACAACAGTGATGGGTAAATGGGTCATTTAAATCACTATACTATAGTGACCATAGATTGCAGGGACACCGTGTCAAGGAACAGATACCGTCGCTGAACGCCTTCGCCTATGTCAAGAGTTAAACAGCAGGCCAATGAATAATTTTGAAATTCTTGAAAAACTTTGATGATTATAAAAAACAATTGAAATCTACAAGGGAATTAAGTCTCATTTAAAATATATGTTATGAAAAATATAAAAATAAAATTTATAAAAAGGTTTTTTTTTTAATATTAAAATCAATAAAATATATTATATTTTTAAAGAACTTTATAAGACACTGTAAATTTTGTACCTATTAATAGTGCTTTGAAAACTTTTTTATTAAATTATTTTGGAGTGGATGTCTTCCGCTAATGCATATTTTTTCGTGGTTGTTCAGTCTGAAATATGTCTCTATTCATTCATACAACATTGTTTGCATACGTGTCAGTGGAAGCTGACAAATGGCAGTGGAAATAATGAAGTTAAGTTGTACCCTTCCTTGTTACATTTTGGAAGTTGCCAAATGGCAATGGAAATAGTGAATTTCGCTTCTACAGGTTAAACTTTTTTATCTCTTCCGAACATTTGGAGTACAAATTTGGTCTCCCATAAGATTTACCATATTTTAACAATAATGTGAGAGTACTAGAGAAGATGTAACAGTGAGATAGCTTAGACATAGGCTTCATCCCCATACAACTTGTATTACAATGTTAGACATGCATTCTCTAAACTTGTTACACTTTAAAAAATTACTAGGAACACTGCAATGGAAAAGATTTTACAGTCTTTCATAATCCAGTTCGTTTGCACACATGAAGATATGGAGAGATTCAGTCATTTATTGTAGATTGCGTGAAGTGCAACGATCGATCTCCAGCAAACAAAAAAGAAACAGATAAAATTTAGACATTCTTCATATTATCTCAATGATTTATTCATAAATATTTGTCTTAATTAAAAGAAGTGAAATCTTGTTCGCATTGAGCCAAATAAGGGTCAAATTGACCATATCATGCCCAAATGAAATGATTTCTACGTCGAATTCTAAAGGCTTCAAGTCGGGAATGGTGACTGAACGGCTGTCAAAACGAATGGGAGGCATTCCATAATGGGAGGCTGTCAAAACGAATGGGAGAATTTAAACAGTAAATAGATGGATATGCACGAATCCCGTAATTGCTACAAGCTGACGAGGCATTCCTGATACCGTTTTTCTTTACAGATATAGAAATGGTTAATTTTAAGTTTTAACCACTTAGCCAAGGACGTAAAGTGGCGGATGCATTAGTCCTGTTTTCACTATGAAGATGAAAACTTTTGAAAAAACAATAATAATTTTTCACTGTGATTACGAAAACTTTGGAAAAAATACCATAATTGTATCTCATGTGCTAAATACAAAATCTCCCTCCACTTCGTTAATCATTCCATAAATTTCTCGTAATTTTGTTTTATGTGTTTCCATTTTAGTTCTATTCATTGGAGTAGCATCTCCACACAACGAGGTGAGGGAAAAAATCAAGAGTTATACAGATTTGAAACCGGTTCGAATCATAAAATAAAGGGTTCACTTTGATCCTTAATAGTTAACCCATTTCTGATTCCAGCCTGTCTATTTTATCATAGGAAAAGTTTTATATTATTTATCAATCCAACTTTATCAAAAACAATCCTTCTCAACCTTGGATTTTTTTTATGCTCATAGTATTATAAATAGTATTTCACTCTAAGAGTGCCATTATGTCTGTTCTGTGTATTTAATCCTTCACATAGTTTCTCTTGGAAGACTTTTTCCTTCACATAGTGTGGCATCTTTAAAGTTAAGAGTCACGCAAGATGGGTTGATCCAGCCTCATGGAAAAAGCTATTAGCATTCCCTTCCAAAGGCCACAGGTTCCAATCTTCTCTACGTATTGTCTACATTGGGAGGAGTCGTCCTTACATTACATTGAATTCGATATTTCAGCCTTTTTCTTTATTGTTGTAGGTTGTTTTAGCACATGTTTTCTTACAATGCGTTAAATATATCCATTAAATTCTTAAACTACTTCTTACCTGTATTGATTTTAGTAATGGCTTCTAAATTATCCTTCTTGGAATGCATGATCTGAACCGTTAAAATTTTTATATATTGATTTGAACCGTTAAATTTTTTATGCATAGTTTTGATTTTGATAATGCATTGATCTTAACAATGTTTTATATATGCATTAATTTCACTTTTAAAATTTTAAACTTCTTTATGAAATGTATCGTTTTAACCAATATTTCTATATTTTACCTGTATTAATTTAAGTATCTCTTAAAATTAAAATTTTAAACTTCTTTATGGAATGTATTGTTTTAACCAATATTTCTATATTTTACCTGTATTAATTTAAATATATCTTAAAAACCGGTATTTCACTTTTGAAATTTTAAACTTCTCTCTAAGATGTATTGTTTTAACCAATAATTCTATATTTTATCTATATTAATTTAAGTATCTCTTAAAACCCTTATTAATATGCATTGAACCAATATTTGTATATTTTTCTTCAAACAATGTATTGATTTAAGTATTCCTTAAAAACATTATGTTAATGCTTACCTTATATAATCATTGATATTAATGCTTAATTTATGTTTTTATGTTATTAGTTACACATAATCACAATATTCAACATAATTATGTCTATAATATTGATCTATTAAAAATCAATGTTACACTATGTTAGTTGATCATCTAAACAAATACAATAATTAAAGGAAGTAAGACCTTGAAATCTGTTACAACATGTTAATTGATTACATAAATAAATAGAATAATTAAAGAAAATAAGACCTTGAAATCTGCTACATGTTAATTGATCGCCTAAACAAATAGAATAATTAAAGAAAATAAGACCTTGAAATAAAGAGGAACTTAAAACCACAACAATATACATATATGTAATTTCAAAGCATTAAATTCATAAATATATATATATATATATATATATATATATATATATATATATATATATAATGATTCCCTTAAAGTTTTTAATGCAAAATTTTTATTTAATTTTTGGTGTTTAAAATAAGATAAATTCATTTTAAATTTAAATTTATGAATAAATTCTGGAAAAATGGAGTAAAATATTTTTCTCAAATTTTATATTATAAAAAATGTTTTAAAATGTTAAAAAAAAACAAAAATATATTGAACACTAAAAATGTCTAATACATATTGTTATTAAAAATTATATATATATGAACATTAGGTTTCATATGGAAAGAAATGACGGTTCTCTCATGCATTTCTTACTCACTCGTAGAGTGAATGAAGAGAATATATAAGGATAATTGTTGGAATATGATAGTTATTCTCGTTACTTATTTAGAAGAGTTACTTAATTTTAGAGTTAGTTAATATAGACAGTTCTAAGTTTAGAGATTTCTAAAAAAGTTTTAGTTAGTTGAATAAATATCTAGAAGAGTAAAATTATCAATTTTCTATTATTAGTAAATTCTATGTATTTAATTTTCTATGCAGAAGCAATGAAAACAATAAGAAGTTTTAGAGGCAAAGTTCTTCTCTCTTTTGTGTTCTGGCTTATGTGTTTTGTTTTGGATTTTGTTTTTTTTTGTTTGTTTGTCAAAGACTTTATACAACGGTAGATGTAAGGAAATCACACCTTCCTCCTTCAAAGAGGTGTGAGATCGTGATGTTAGAGACAAATCCAACAAAAAATCTATTAGTCTATGAGGAGCCATTCTCCTTGGCTATGATACCACTTTTTGGGCAAGTGGAAGCAAAACATAACATAAACGAGCAAGATCAAACACACATTAAACCAACAACAACAAACTAATTAATTAACATAGTGATTTATGTGGAAACCTAATGAAGGAAAAAACAAGGGAAATGATTATTGATATTCTTTTATTCAAGGGAGAATTACAATATCCAATCTAGGCATACAACCATCATCTCCTCTCATACACACAACACCTCAATATTGTGTCTTTCTCTAACACAATCACTACACATTGCACTCACACCTCTATGGGTATGATCGTATATATAACATCTATCACTCAGTTACATAGATTGATCATGAATAGATCACATACTTACACGAACAACTCATAAATAGATTGCATGTGCATCAATAGAGATGCATTGCACGTGCATGTGACCGTATGAGGAAATTCATTGGCATGTTTCCAACAATATCAACCTTGAAAAAATTTACCTGACATATCATGCACCTAAATAATTCATCACCTTTTCTACAAGCCAAGAGAAGCCAAACACCATCACAGCTCTGCAACTTCTCTGACAATGTTGTTACGTGAACATGCATGCATGATTCACTCTAGTATGGACCATGATGTCTCCATCAATAACCTGTGTAATAAGCCGATGCACTTGTTCAAATCTCATGAATCATAACCACAAACCAAATCACTGCAATCACTATAGGTGATACCTGTGTTTATATGTTTGAAGCATCCATTTCCATGCTCTTGACCTGGTTTTCCCATGTTTCTACTAACACCACCAACTACATGTGAAACATTGACCATTTCTCCATTGCAATCATCAAAATTCCTACTAGCATATAATACTCGAGACATATAACCCTTTTCTTCTTCATTGATTAGGACATAAACCTGAAGAGAACTTACAATGGAAAGACAAAGGGATTTTACTGGTTTAACTTTATTCATACCGAATTTCCTGAGTATCTTCACCACATGTTTCTGTTGTGATAACCAAGCTTATCATATTTCCTCTCTCTGTGTATTTCCATGCCCAAGATTTATTTTTCTTCTCCCAGATCCTTCATAACAAACATCCTAACCAATGAATCCAACTTGTTGATCCCAACCATACACCAAGATAAAGAATATACCATAAACCCAATGGTTATACTCATTTCTTGTAAAATTTGGCTCACCATGAAAGAATCAAAGATCTTGTACCATATGCATGGCATGCTTCAGGCCATACAATGATTTTTGAGTTTGCAAACAAATCTTATGTTGTGATCGTGAACTAACCGTTCAGGTTGTTCCATATACATTCCCTTATCCAAAAAAATCCATGTAAAATAGTTTTAACATCTAGATGTATTATCACAGCTGGTGTTAAAACAACATGAATAGAAACAAGATTTTAACAACTATTGTTAAACTTTCATGGAAATCAATACCTTCAAAATACCTTTCTTCTACCAGCCATGCTTTGAACCTTTTATATTTTACTATGTTTGATTTTATAAAAGAAGATTCATCAAACACTACATATATGTCCATGATGATTCTATGGGTAGTAGGATCCCAGAATATACACCCCTTAACATCATTACCATATCAAAGATCTACCTGTTTGATCTGGGTCCTAGTTAGAAAGCTGATAAAAAACCATAAGCATCACAACCAAATAATTTCGCATTTGAGTAATTACGAGATGAACTGTTCATACCTCTTCTTGAATATTCATGTCTTTGACAACTGATGGTGACCGAGTTACCAGATAGCACAACCGCTTTTGTCCACAACTATTGTTGCAACTTGGCATTACTCAACATGCTTATTTGATCCCAACTTCCTTGCAATACTTTGCAATTTCCATGGATATGAACCTACCTTCATCATATATTTTCAAACACTTGATTGACCTGCTAACACATCAACCTTTTTATAGACCCACCTTTCTAAGATGGACACACTTCTCGACCTCGAACTTCGCATTTGAACAATCTTGACCAAATCTGACCAAGCCCGACAAGTAATCCTTCACCACTTACCTTGAGGCCCATTTACAATGGAGTTCACCAAGCCTTTTATAGGATTCATTACACGTAAATCCATGGACACAATACCAAGGGCTACCCAAAACGCATGGACCCGAAAAACCACATGATTTGAACTAAAAATAGATTTAACTCATTAACTCTTTCACCAAGTCAAGGTTAACCCAACACACATGCCCCCTCACTTATTCAAACTACCTAAATATATGTTTAGAATTTTCATAGATGACATAATAAACCATGCTACACATGCCTATCTAGGTCTTACAGACATATGCCCATTTACATGCAGAATAATTTCTACAACTCCAAAGTATATACAATTATTATTATTATTATTATTTCATGGTGACTCAACCATCACCACCATGCACCTTCTATGTGAACACAGGTGGTGAGACACAACAGAGAGGGAAAAATTCATCAACCATACTTGTAGTTGAATTTGCTTATTTTGTGGAGTCATCTTTGGATGCTTGTCATCTTTTCCAACAATCCTTCTTCAGATGCCCTTATTTCATCTACAAGATGTACAACTGCCTCTTCAAGAAGATTTTGTTTGAAAAGTTATTTGTCATATAAAGACTCTTCACTTTGGTCCACAAACTTCTTGTTGTATTCTCTTCAACGATGTTAATTTGAGCGTGTACAAGAATGAATCCCTAAAGTTCGTCTGCATGATGTATTGTTGGATGGAACATATTTTCATTCTTGGACATGTTTGATAGCTGCTACCAACTCATGTGGGACCATAAGAACTGCCTACTTGAATTTAGAAACTACATCTTGAACAACTTCAGAGTACATGTGTGTTTGGGCATTTTCACTATCACCCAAGTTGTATTACCTTTTTTCCAGAAGGATTAATTAAGTTATAGATTAAAACATTTTACTTCGCCTTAACTAACCTTTATAGAATGGCTCCATGACCTTTGTACTCCTGAATTTCTTAAAATGGCCTTTCTTCAGCCTTATTTATCCAAGCTATCGATGAAAGCATCAAATTACTCCTCGTTAAGGCTTACGAGGTCAAAATGAATTTCTAATTTCTTTCGTAACAGAGCTGCTTGCTCACTGGAAAAATTTCCCAGTTTTTGACACTTTATTTCATACAGTATCTAACTCTTCCATAACATGCTTCTATCCTCTTGTCTAAGCCTCTGCTAAGCCAAGTATTCCCTTAGAAATGCACCACATGTTTAAAACAACCAGACACTTAACCAGGGAAAACATCCACTTGTTTTACATCCCTAGAACATGCGTTTGCCAATCCAATGCATGCAATCAAATTGTCCATACCACACTTTTTTACTAGGTAGATGTGTCTCGTAAATTGGTACTATTACATATGTTGGCTCGTAATTATTAAAGATTTTTCGTTATACTGACAAGATGAATAAAGGATACGAGGTAGATGTGTCTCACAGATTGGTAGTAATACTAATGTTGGTTCTTATTTACAAAATATTTATGCTTTTTGTACCCAATGTTAAATCGTAGAAATTGACTAGTCATGGGTTGATCTATAAAAATGGTAGGAATTTAAAGGAAACAATTGATGTAGAGAGAGAGAAAATAGAAATCATAGAATTGAATGGTCACCAACAATAAATGGAGTGAAAATAAAACATTCCCATTAAATTACATTGAAATGTTTTTCATTAATTTAATAATTTTAATTCCCTTCAATCCACCCTGAGAAGGCCAACAACACATTTTAACCACCGGATAATAAAAGATTGATTAGAAGCTAGAAAATCCCATCTCGTATCCTAAATATAAATTTCCCAAGTACACAAACCTGAAATATGCTAATGAAATAAAAGATTAAGGAAAACACACATCTTTTGTAAGACAAGATCCAATACTTGCTCCCCTCCGCTCAGTTCAAGTGGTGGACCTGGCAGTAAAATTATGATATGAAACAAGCGCTTGTAGGCGACGTTCTAACAATGCAAAGGTGTCATCTCGCTTGATCAAAATAAATCGGACATAAGTTTCTCTCCTCCAAACTCTTGTCCTCCTCACCCAATCATCCCTCCAACCTTCATCACCGTTGTGGAGTCCTTATCCTCTTCTCTTTCTCATTTCACACACGCGTACGTTGAACAAATACAAATCACACAATCCTCACTACTCCAAGACCAGTACAACATATGCACATCACAAAATCAAGTTAGAGGTCAAGTTTTGAAGGGAGAAACGGTCTAATAACACTTTTTGACATGTGCGAAAGAAATAAACAAACATAACAAAGTATGACACTTACTTTGTAACCCAAGATAGTTCATAACTAATGAAGTCGCGCTTGTTCAAGACGACATGGATGGCTGTTTTTTTTCAAACATAACCATTCTCATTAAATTCTACCAATCCTTATCATTAAATGAAAAAATATTTGAGAGATATTTTGTGTTGTCTCAGTTTTTATTTATTTTAATATTCTATTTTGATTGAATAAGAAAAATGGAGAGCATCCATTGCACAAGATTCACACACATAAAATAGTTGGAGTGAGATTCAAATAATTTTAATATTGGGGATTTAGGTTAAGAGAATATCTCAACATTCTCCTACAAAACCTCAAGCCAATCCTCAATCTTAGCACACATCATTAATGTGAGCATTATCTCTAACATCCCCCTTTAATGCTTACATTTAAAAACTTACAATATTGAAAACACAAAAATTGTCATGGTTTGTGTGATTGGTCCTCATACAGACTTACACCCATATCTAAACTTCATAGAGACACTCTTTCTCTCCCATCATCTTTGAGTTACCACTTCATACAACACATATAAGACTGCTTCCGACCATCTTTGACGTTCTTTGTACAATCGACACTTCTCAACTTCTTGAAGGACAATCTTGATACTGAACCATCCTATGTATACACTTCCTTCTATTGAATTCTCTCGAAGAGCAAATTTCAAAAGTTATATAGGAAAATGATCTGACCTCATAAAAATAACCTGATGTCATGGAGAACCACCAATTTAAATTATGTTAGTGTACTCAATAATTGGTTCTTCTATAATATAATTTAAAAACACACGAAACAAAAAAATTAAACTTTGGACAACGAAAGCAAAAGAGAAACAATAAAACCTTGAGCCAGTATAGCGGCAACCTCCCAAATCTTATTGGTCATCTCAATAGAGCTCACCATTCTGAGTTGCGTTCGATTTAAATCTGGAAAACCTGTAGAATTGTGAAAATCTAGACATGAGACCTAATGTCTCAACTTTTTGACATATACATATACGTTTATTCCTACATCATTGAAAAATAAATGGAGTCCCTGGTAAGCTTCAAATCCCACATCGTTGCAACCAAGTTATAGATTGGTAGAATTCAATTTTCGGATATATATTGCCGACTCTATAAAATAAATTGCTCTATTTAAATGATGATGACATCATTGAAGTATTTCCATTAGAGAACAACAAAAAAAATGCGTTTGCCACACTCATATTCTCCGTCAATTTTCGAAGAACTCTAGCAGTAATGAATGTCAGCGCCCATAAATATTCCAGTGTTTTGATCCTTCATTTCTCACAGCGTTGACGGGTACCTCTGCAACAGATTTACTTGTTGGGATGATGTTGAGAGTATTCATCATATGGAGGAACCTATCCTGGGATATAGACTCACGTAGGGGACTATAACTGTAATTGCATACACACAACCAATTCAAATAGATCTAGTTCCTTAACACGACAGATTCAATGTTTACAGGTAGATTCTAGAGATGCAGAGGAAAAGGAAACCGGGAATTTGATACAAAACACATAAATAAACAAATCCACACACCCTAATCTACTCCTTCAAAATAATACATCTCAAGCTCTCATATTCTTGGGCAGTCCCGTTAGGGAGCTAAGCCTAGTACCGCTCTCATACAAAATAAGAAAAATGGAGAGCATCCATTGTACAGGATTCACACACATAAAATAGTTCGTATTGCACACTCATATAGATACATTACATGTATATATAGTTGGAGTGAGATCCAATTAATTTTAATCTTGGACATTTAGGTTGAGAGAATATTTCCACAGTTTCCTACAAAATCTCAAACCAATCTCCAAACTTAACACACACTATTAATATGAATATTATCTCTAACAGATTAGAATTTAAATAAACATAAATTTGAGAGATCTTTTATGTATTATCTAAGTGTTTATTTAAATATTATTTTTTATAATCGTAGATGTATAAGTGATTAACCTTTGAGTGTTATATTTACATTTTTTGTCATTCCATGTTCTTAAAACTCTTCATTCATTTTTATTAATGATGAAAATGTTTTTTTCATAGATTTAAAAATTCTTCATCCACTTTTATTCATTATTAAAATTATTTAGATAGTTTGAAGTTTAAAATTTTTATAATTAAAAAACACTGGAAACATTTTAATTAAATTTAAACTTATATAAATATTCTTTTATTAAAAATATGAAACATTTTAGTTAACCTTGAACTTACATCAAAATATGCATTCATTAAAATCTAGTGAAAAAAAGCAGTTGTGGGTAACCCCCTAGTAAGTGGGTAACACCACCTTAAAGTCACGGGTGAAACATTTTAGTTAACCTTGAACTTACATCAAAATATGCATTCATTAAAATCTAGTGAAAAAAGCAGTTGTGGGTAACCCCCTAGTAAGTGGGTAACACCACCTTAAAGTCACGAGTGAGAAGTTATTTGAGATTTGATTGTATAGAACCACTAATGAAGTATATAGCCAATAGTTTAGAGCATGGAAATTTTGTGGCATCTCAAAAAACACATTAAAAAGAAAAGCATTTAGCAAAAGTTGAATGGCACTTCAAAATGACATATATTCTTATAAGCAATTGTTCTATAAATCTTCTCTATTTTATGTCGATCTCATGATGATATCCTTATTCCTTTTTCATTGGACTTGGAGTGGAGTGGTTTCACCCACCCTGCATTTCAATGGAACCACCAGATATAGAACACCACAGTCAGTGGGACAATATTCTGCCACAAGCAGAATTTTCTTATAATGCTTCAATCAACAGAAGCATAGGGCAGAGTCCATTCTAGATTGTTTATGGGATGCAGTCAAGAGGAGTTTCGGAATTGAGGGATTCAGAACAGAATCCAACTAGGAGTGCTAGTGCAGAGGATTTCACAGAAGCGATGAAGGAACTTCACATCCAGGTGAAGGAGCGTTTACAAAACTCAAGCCAACAGTATAAGCGCAGAGCATATCAACACATGAGACAACTTCAATTTGAGGTTGGTGATTTGATTCTGACACATCTGAGAAAGGAAAGATTCCCAAAAGGGACATATAACAAACTGAAGATGAAGAATATCGGACCATGTAAGGTCTTGAATAAATTTGGAGAAAATGCTTATGATATTGAATTACCTGATGGAATCAGAATTTCTCTGATATTCAATGTCTTAGATTTGTACCCATACAAAGCTGAAGCAGGAACAAGTGATGAACAACCAGAAGTTCAATGGACTAAACAGATGCCAGTTGCAGAAAAGCCACAGATGGAAAGCATACTGGACAAAAGAGTCAGCAAGAAGATCAGGAGAAATGAATAATTTGAATACTTGGTCAAATGGAAGGGACATCCAGTTGAAGATGCCAGTTGGGAGAATTAAGTAGAGATTCAAAAGCATGGATACACCGTGCAAGAGCTCATGGAAAGGAGCCCATGAAAATTTTCAAGTGAGGGAGTCTATGATCCAGGAGCATCGCCAACATCAAGCAAGTGTGCGGCAGGCGCCAACGCATTTTGGCACATGATAAAATTGTTTGAATCTTTTTGAATTTGGATGCACCAAACTTAAATGTAACAATTAAGAGAGGGCGTACTTCCATATTGTAAATAGACCTTAAGCATCTCGCTCTTGTCTGTATTAGGTTAAAGCATTTATGTTAGTTAATGTTAGTAGGTAGCTTTGAATTCTCAGATTAGACAGTTTTAGGAGCGAAGAGGGAAAACAGATATAGACACCCTCACTTGTATCATTGTAACAGTAGCAAGAGGAAGTAATACTAAGACAGAACATAGAGAGGAGAGCAGAGAGCTGTAGTTGAAAACAACCATGTATAGATATTTGAATGAATAAAAAGAGCTTCGATTCAAATTCATGGTGTCGTATTTGTTTTCTATGTTATGCTCATGGATGTCTACTTTCTGTTATACATTTTCTCTTTATGATGTGTATATGATTTCATGCTTTGTGTTTGAAGTCTGAGAGAGAGTGGAGAATGAGTTTCAATTGTTTCTCTATCTGAGTAAGAGTTTTCCTACAAGGAGTGCAGTGAAACTGTCCGCAAGGTGTGCGTCGACAGAAGTCAGAGCTCCTCTCTGAAATCTCAAGAGAGATAACATTATTCTCATTCTCACAGAAGTGCAAATTTAAGCATAGAAGCCGTGCAAGGAGTGCGTAGGCTGAGTGAAGTCTCAGGGTTTGAAAACTGAGCAAAGTTGGGAAGGACTGCTATCGTCGGGAGTGCACAGAGTCGAAGGATTCAATACTTGGAAGTATTGGAAAGTTGCCACAAGGAGTGCATGCAGGAGTCATCTTGAAGACTTGAGTTGTGGAGAAGCTCAAAGGAATTTGTGTCTTGAATGATTGGAAGAAGACGCAGCAACATTAATTTGTTGGCAGAAAAGTTTTCGTGAAGATACCGTATTCCTCTTGCCAAAATTGTCAAGGAGGAATTTGATGGTTAGAATCCTCCGTGGAGGATTCGCGAAGTCCCAAAAGCTGTCAGATCTCGTAGAGGAGCACGGGAGTTATGGTAGCATTCGTCCAGTGCAAGGTCGGGAAAATCAGACTGTAGGATCCGAACTGAGGAGGGTCGTTGGATCCCTCATGAAATCACATCTCGGGATTTCAGGATGTGAAGGGTCAAAATATTTGTAACAGGACTCGCGAAATTGCGAAAGGCGAGGTCCCAAGGTGGCGAAGAAATCTTAGTCGTTCGCTGGAAGACAAACACATGTCGCGAGATCACCCGTATCGAGGACTCGGACATTGGAGGTCAGGAAGGGAGGTCATTCAACTTCATGAGAAGCGAAGTCGTGAAATAATCTAAGCCATCTGTTGGAGGAGGACAAGTGGAAGAGATCAGAGAATCTCGTGAACTCGGAGATTCGCCAGGTGAGAGCCCAAAACTTGGTTGCTTGAAGTCGTGAGAAGCGATGATCCGGATTATTTTCGGCATGAAATGAGAGCGGAGATATAATAAAGAAATGCACAGAGATATTGCAGATATTCAATAATATAACAGAAATGTATCAGAGGTGCAACCATAAACATAGAGATACAATAATACATGATTTCTATTAATGAAAGAAATGTACAGAGACTGTAAATATACAGAGTGAAAGACTCGCTAGAATGGTAGCAGCTTATCTCTGAGAAGAGATGTGACAGTGACTCGCATTCGC
>ML776752.1:2525578-2554606 GCA_009831015.1 Picea engelmannii | reverse complement strand
AGTAGCGGTGCATAGCTATAGATCTCTATTTTCAGAGGCGTTTGATATATATATATATATATATATATATATATATATATATATTCTACTTATTATGATGGATTTTTAGACCCATTTTTATCTACCACCATTTCCTATTTTTATTTTTTAAGGTAAAAATTATGATTTTTGAGCTAACTAGATTACTTACACAAGATTTATGAAATATTGTGTGAAAGGGGTGTTTGAAGAATCCACAAATTAGGAATCCTATGAAAACATGATTTAACATGAGAACAATCATCACATAGCAAATCAGAGGGATGATGGAGCAACATTGTTTCTTATCCAACTAGGCTTGGATGAGAGCATTCTTTCCAAAGTTGCAACACAAACCAAGTTCAAAAAAGCTTGGAATATTTTGGACATGACATACAATGAAATTGGGAGAAAAGAGTTGTAGTTGTTGATGAAGAACCTATTGAAGAAGAAAACAAACAAGATATATAGAGTAAAAATGTCTTGAACATTGTAGAGAAATTTGTTGAAGAAATTGGGAAAGAAAAAGGTGACTTTGTACTAGATGCAAATCATAAACATCATAAAGAAAGTGAAGTCAAGTGTGTAACTACATATATGGCTCATAAAATTTAAGTTAAAATGAAAATCAAACTAGGTTTTCAGCAATGGTAAAATGTGAGGAGAATCCAACAATGAAAGTTGTTGAAGACATGGATGCAAATATAGTGAATGTTAAATTTTATGTTGAATTAGCATTTTTTGAGGACTGGCTTGCAAAAGCTAAGTACTATAGAGATAAAAGTGGTTATGAAAAATTTATCATAATTGCAACAAACAAATAACTAGATAAATGAGAAATCCTCATAGTTGTTGAGTATGAGGTTATAGCGGAAGTGGAAGAGGATTTGAAAGAAAAAAAGATGTTTTTTTTATATATGAAAGACAATAAAAATGTTTTTGTATTTTATAAAGGTTGACAAAAATGTTAAATAAAAAATAACCACATGAAGAAGACAAAGATGGTCAAGGAATATTGAAGAACATGACCATAAAGGCTTAACAAAAAAAGTTAGCAAAATATAAAGTTTGAAGGAAAAAGAAGAAAAAAAATTCTATAACATAGAGAATTGATCTCACATGTTGTTGTAAGCTTAATTGATACTTAGATTTTGTAAGTATGGAGAGGTTGTATAGATTTTCAAGTTCTTATGATTAGTATTAGAATTGTTAGTAGTCATAATTAAGGGAAAGTGTTGGAATATGATAATTACTTCTTTAGCTATTTTTGGACAATTATGAGTTTAGAAAATTCCATAAAAGTTTTAGTTAGTTCGAGTTAGTTAAAAAATACTCCTTCCTCCAATAATGTCATCCCTTCTATGTGTGAAACGCAACAAACCCTCGTTGTGTCCACTATGATATGTTTTACTCTCCATCTTTTTGATATATTACATCTATTTTTATACGGTAAAAGCTTCACTAGTCTTGTCTTCCCAATACCTTATGGGAGTCAATTATGTAATTGAAGATAATTTGATTTAGATTGAAGTCGAAATAAGTCGAAAAAGAGCATTGGAAATTGAATCTCTATCTTTGTGTGGTTTGGTTGGACCGGCGAATATCAATATTTAATTGAATCAAGCTTCTGGACAACAATTTCGTGACATAGTTATTCCTGGATTGTTCTATTGCACTCGTTAATTTTTTTATAAGTTAGTTTAAAAAAATGCAAGTTGAAGGAGTATTAGGTTTGCGAAACTCAATGACTTGACGCATACCTTTTGGTTCGCCGAAGTCAGTTGAGGGAGTAATACCGTTTGGTAAAATCCATGACTTCACTTCACGTAGCTAATGTCTGCTGGTCAATAAAAGGAGACGGTCTAAAGGGTTTTATTTAAAAACAATCTTAGGTGGTCAATAAAATGAGTATACGTATACCTATGGATAATAATTATGCTGAAAGGAGTATACCTATTGACAATGGGCAAAATTAATGATTTTTTAACTTTATTTAATCTTAAACCCTAATTTAATGGCTATTCATTGAAGATGCTGGCATATTTAATATTGTTCATAACTTTCTTACATTTATCAAAGCATCAGTTAACATGTTTACTTTTTAACATTTACCTAATCACATTAAAAAATTACTGTAATGACATGTAATTGCCACGTTTAAATGATTAAATAAGATTAAACTGTGGCATCTAAATAAATGCCCACATTCTACTTTTGAACAACCATTTGAAAGGTTTCATATCACCACAGACATTTTATATTGGGGGCACCCGTTACGTTTTATATCGGGGCATGCGTTCCGTTTCATTACAACGCACTGTTGTCAAGGCCATTTATATTGTTCATCGATAGAGATTTTGTGTAATGCGTGGCAGATCAGTCCTGGTTAATGCGAAATGCAACAATGTATAATTGAACAATTATGGGGTTGTATTCTAATTAAAACATCTTATTTATCGACGAATTTGGATGATCAAAAATACAAATTTAACACTCGATCACAAATAAATTACGGATCAACGCATCCATTGGAACCCTAAATCTGGATCATCAAAAATGAAAATGTAGCTCCTTAAGGAATTACATATTTATAAATTGCAATATTTTGATGTTTTATTTAATGTTTATACAATGCGACTTAGATTTATGAATTGCAGGATTTCCGCGAAAGTAGAAGGTTCGTGTTAATGTTTAAAGAATGCAAAAATTGAATGGCAATGACATTAATCACAGTGTGAATTTTTTCCTCCGATAATCAATAATTTCTATTTATTTTGATAAATCATAAATAAATATGATGATGGAATAACTATTAAGAAAAGTGGGTTGTGCGATTATATCAGTGATTTTCATATTAAACAATGTTCGATCAATAATTAAATAACAGTCTTCAATCGAGGCATCACTAGCTGTCTTCTGTATTGTTTTAATATGCTTTTCGGCGTTTATTAGCCACGTAATTGTGGTTGTGCTAGTCATATTTTAATCATAAAAATGGTTTATATGGACGTTATTTAATTATGTGTTTTTTTTTTAAGAGGTTACACGTTATTAATATTATTCCACTATTCTTCTTCCAAAATTAATTTCAAAATTAAAAGTTAAAATTTTGTGGATTGGGCCTAGGTTTTTACTACATCAGTTATTTACTTTGGGACAGTTCTTTTTCTTCCGATCATCGGTTTTACATCAGTTATTTACTGTGGGCCGTTCTTTTTCTGCCGATCATGGGTTACTGGAGTTTACGTGGGAGAAGAACGGCAACACTGCAGCTACTGTTTCTGGTTTATTTCAACCATGCATTCTTGACTGGACTTGTGGTTGAGTCGTCCTCATAATCGTGGGACCTTTTCCTTAAAATTATTTTTCACTTTATAGGAAAGATGGTTTAATATTCTTTTAATTACAAATTTTAAATTGTGACTAACAATTAAAGATGTTAACATTTTTCTTAACTGATTAAAGTTAAACATAATTAATATGTATAAACCTCCTCATTTCCACGTTAAGTTGAATATTTAGTTAGAATTAATTATAAGGATAGACTGAACACGTTGAGCACGTGGTTAACGGCAGCGGTGGTGATTTTATGGATGTGAATCCTTGCCACTTCTATCACGAGTTTCAATTAACACAATGATGGTTAACCACAGCGGTGGTTAACCTCTCAATGTCTAGTATGCGTTCCAATTAGTTAACAAAGAGGTAGTTAACTAAATATGGATAATGGCACGACTTGGCTCACGAGGGTAGTATAATCAACAAAATCTTGGCTATCATTCCCAAATTCTTATGAGAAGAAATCTTGATCGTAAGGAACACTAATGGAGAGTTTAATATTCATGTTGCACCAATTAATTAACACAGAGGTGGTTAACTAAATATGGATAATGGCACGAATTGGCTCTTGAGGGTAGTATAATCAACAAAAACTTGGCTACGATCTCCAAATTCTTATGAGAAGAAAGCTTAATCGTAAGGAACATTAATGAAGGGTTTAATATTCAAGTTAGACCAATTAATTAACAGAGAGGTGAATATGGATAATGGCACGAATTGGCTCACGAGGGTAGTATAATTAAAAAAAAACATTCGCTACGACCCCCAAATTCTTATGCGAATAAAGCTTGATCGTAAGGAACATTAATGGAGGGTTTAATATTCTGACAAATGGAACACCATTTCCGACTCATGTTATTGTATTAGGGGGTTTATTGTACTAGGTCTTCATCAAACTACAGTCATAAAATAGTACCTTTCAATACCTGGGTTTCATTTCCGCTAATGCAAATTCATCAGTTTTTGCATTCTATATGTGAACTATAATCTCAACCAAAATTTGCATTTTTTGTAGTGTATATTTGAATTTTTGTAATGAATGAAAACAGTAGAAAATGTTGCATGTTAAAATAGAAAGGTTAAAGCATAATGACGCTACGTTAAAGCATAAGGCTTTATGACTGTATTCAAATAATGAATGGTAAGAAATGTTAAGATATTTGAACAATTGATTATTGTATTCAAACAAAGTATTAATATATTTTAGATATTAATTTTAATATTAAAGTATTAAAATTAAAATAAAAATAAAATTATCATTTTTTTATACATTTCAATTATTATTAATAATTATTAGGGTTAAAGTTATATGGACATTAAAGTTGGAACTATTCCTACTAAAATTAGGATTATGATTGTATTAATACTAAAGTTATTTGTATTAAGATTTACTTTATAATAATAAAAAGATAATTTAAATAATAAGAATGTAATAATAAAAATGTAATCATAATAATAACAATGTATTGTTAATGTATTACTTTATTAGTGTAGTAATACTTTAATAATGCATTAATTAATAGGGTATTAATTTCTTAATAACTTAATAATTTCTTAATAATGTATTTATTTATTAGTTTATCAATAATTTAATAATATTTTAGCATTTGTGTATTAATTTATCTATTTAAAAATTAATAGCTAAAAATAATATATATTTGTTTTTTTTTTGTGTGTGTTTTTCACAATATTAAAATAGTATTTTTCATAATATTTTTTTTTTTTGTAAATAAGAAGTGTAATTATATTAAGAGCCTTCAAAATCGGAAACAGAGTAACAAAATACAATGATGACCGAGCTGCAGTTACTGGATTGCCCCAGCCATGGGGAAACTAGTCCAGCCAGCCCATCCAACCCATTAATCAAACGAGTCATAAGTTAAACCAGTAAAAAGAGTAAATATATTGTTTATCTTCTAAGACCTAGATCCTGAGTAGACTCACAAACACTAAAAGTTTAGACACCTGGCAGGTAGCCGAACCACGTGGCTTGAAGGTCTCCTGGCCAAGGCTCTTCCTCAATATACGTCGCCCCATCGTCCCATTGCTTTCCAGCTTCCTCGTTGCACGCAGCTCCCTTGATGTCGTCCTCTTGCTCTTCCCTCTTCCGGCCTATTTCTGGTGGACTCTGCATCTTTCTCTAAGCTTCACCTTTAGCGGCCTCGGGGTTCTCCATTGGACTGGTGTCGACAGGATCCGAGAATAAAGCCTCGTGCATGGATGAGATAATTTTAAGAAAGCTCGCCACCTTTACTTCCGTAGCCTGTATGCGATATTGTAGGTCTTCTACCTCTTGCTTGAGTTCAAAAACCAGGCCATGCAATACATACAGGCTATCTTTGAATTGTGCCCTATCAAAGGTCTCAGGGAGACGAGGACCTGCCCACTTGGGCTCACTTTGAAGAGAAGGACTGCAGCCCAGGTTGCCCAGAGGGTCGTGGGAAGGCATGGGGCTAGAAGGATACGCTGAGGGGTCTTGAGAAAGCCATAGGATTGAAATTGGCATTCGTGAAATTATAGCCATGGAATTGAACGGCGGGGCTTGCATAGAGACAGGGGTATACTTAGACTGTTGGCATGGGGAGGAATCGGTGGAGGTCGATTCAGGAGGCATGATCGAGGGCCTTCGAGGCCTCCAGGGAGAGCCCTGCCTCGGTCTGCCCCTGGGTCGTGTCATTGGATACTCGGTGCAACTGGCCGAGGAAACTAAGACCGCTCGGTGGAGGATTATAACAAGGACCACCTCGCTCCAGTGAAAAGGAATAGAGATAGAGTTGTGCTACGAAGGGATGAGCCCTACAGCCAGCATACAGAACTGAGTTCCAAACATATTGAACCATACCATTCAAATTCACAGCGAAGGGGAAAGGACTGTTGCATTAATGCACCCTCGCATCATAATAAAGATCAATTAAACGTCGGGTGGGGTGGTGGGTTGTGGCACAAGCCCATCACGTGGCTCCATGCCATGATGTCCAGTGCCTTCGCCCAAATCTTTCCACGATGCCCACTCTGACACCCCATCCGAGGGATTTTTCATAATATTTTAAATATAAATACAAATTTAGATTAATTATAAATATCAATATTTATAAATATGAATTGTATTTTATAGTAACAATGTAATGTATTTATTAATCCATTTTACGCATTATGCATGTAAATAAAATGTTTTTCACACTATTATAAATATCAATACAAGTTGCCTTAGACACTAATATTGGTATAAATGCATTAAAATTTAAAGGAAATTTATCATTCTTCTTATACATTTCAATTATTGATAATACTTATTAGGGTTAGTGTTAAAGTGAGATTAGGTTTTGAGTTTTTCCCATTAAAATTAGGGTTATGGTTTTATCAAAGATAAGGATATTTCTATTAAGGCTTATTTTATAATAATAATAATAAACAATTAAAAGATAATACAATAATAAGAATGTAATGATAATAACTTAACAATTTTAATTTAATATATTATTTATTACTTTATTAATGATGATGATGATGATTAACGTCTACTAAGACCAAATTGGTGTATGGGACCTTAAGAGGGTAAGTGATTACTTGTGATTCTTTAGAATTTTGTTTCTGTGCTCAAAAAGCATTAAGAGAAGCTTTCCAAACTCAGCATAGTGACACACTCTTTCATCCCATGGCATTTTAGGAACTGACCAACGCCTAGTTTCACTATGGAGCTCATGAGAATTTGTTCTATGGAGCTCATGAGTGTTTGTTCTTATCTTAGAAATGCTTAATTTTTTCTTTACACTTGGAAAAAGAGATAGATAATTTTAATCTTCTAGTTAGGGTTGATTAGATCTTTATAATACCTTATTTTTCTTTTTTCCTCTAACTCTTTATCACACCACATTTTCTCCTTAAATTTTGATTTGACATTTTTTTAATAGTATCTTTATTCTGCAAAATGGTTTCTTCCATGATTCCCGAGTAGTTTAGCCAAGACCGAGCATCTTTATACCATCCTCGCTTGAGTCGATGGTGGTTATGACATTATTTTGAAGCAATTTTAGGTAGCCTCTTGTCTTCCATGTTGATTAACTTGTTCTTATACATTAGGTATCTAGTCATACCCATGCTCTCAACGAGGGAGAGGCTTGTTTGTAAGAGGAGGATGGGATAGGGTGTATTTCCTTTAATTTTGAGATTATAGGTTATAAAATTCTTTTGTATTTTCTCTATCTTTTATGTTTTAATGTATTATCACTTTACTAATGTATTTATTAATTCATTTAATGTATTATTAATGTAATAATGTATTGTTAATGTATTACATTATTAGTGTAGTAATACTTTAGAAATGTATGAATTAATGATGTATTAATTTATTAATTTATCAATAATTTAGTAACAATTTAGCATTGATTTGATATCAATGATTTTATGACAAGTAAAAATTGTTAAATGATTTGTTATCAACGTCCCTACAACAAGTATAATTCGTCATATACAATGTTCAAGATGATTTTCTATGAATTTCTTTAAAACAAGTAAAAATCATCATGTCTAAAATTAAAGACGGTTTGCCTATTTTTGTGACAAAGGAAACAATTTATTAGCTTTAAAAAAAAAAAATTTCTCGAAACTTCATTTTCGTAATGTGTTGAAGATAAACCAACCTTGTCATGTGACGAACATGACCCGATGTTCACGTATGATGAACAAAACGAAACCTTGTGAAATGAAGAACATAGTAGCATCATGGTCTAACAACCATAGTAATGTCACAACGTGTCGAACATATCCCACCATCGTAATGTTACAAACATAACCAATATTGGTTCAATGTGATGAACATAGAATTGTCATCACAAAGTGATGAACATAGTAGTCTTGCAATGTGATGAAAACAATAGTGTCACAATCTAAAAGACATAGTAACATTGTAATGTGATTAACATAGCCTCGTTGTCATAATGTGGAGAATATAGCCCCACTATCATAATGTGACAAACATAGCCATATTGTCACAATGTTAGGAACATAGCCTTGTCATCGCAAAGTGATTAACATAGTAATTTTGCAATTTGACGAATATAGTAGTGTTGAAATCTAGCAAGCATAGTAATGTTGCAATGTGTCAAACATAGCCCTGGAACATAGCCAATTGTTGCAAAATGATGAACATACACATATTGTAGAAATGTGACAAACATATCCATGTCATCGCAAATTGATGAACATAGTAATGTTACAATGTGACGAACATAGTACTATAATAATCTGATAATCATATTAATGTCACAATTTTTCAAAAAAATCTATGTCCTCAAAATATGACAAACATAGCTCCATCGTCATAATGTGACGAACATACCCATATTGATGCAATGTGATGAACATATCCTTGTCGTCACAAATTGATGAACATAGTAAAGTCCCAATGTGCTAAACATAATAGTGTCACAATCTGACAAACTTAGTAATGTTGCAATGTGTCAAACATAGCCCTATTGTCATAATGTGATGAACATAACCTATCGTCAGATTGTGTCGAACATACCCATATTGTCACAATTTGAGAAACATAGTATTTCCATCACAAAGTAATGAACATATTAATGATGCAATATGATGAACATGGTGTTCTCACAATCTAATAAAGATAGTAATGTCGCAATGTGTCAAACATAGCTCCATCATCCCAATGTGAAAAACATAGTCTCGTCGTGGTAATGTCACGAACATACCCATATTGTCACATTGTTACAAACATAGCCTTGTTGTCGCAAACCGATGCACATAGTAATGTTTCAATGTGACGAACATAATAGTGTTGCAGTTTGAAAAACATAGTAATGTCATAATGTGTCAAACATACCCTTGTCGTTGCAATGTGAAGAACATTCCCATATTGTTGCAATGTGACGAACATAGCCCCATCATCATAATGTGACAAACATACCCATATTGTCTCAATGTGACGAGCATATCCTTTTTGTTGCATATTGATGAACATAGTAATGTTGCAAGGTGACAAACATAGTAGTGTCATAATATGACAAACAGATTAATGTCACGATGTGTCAAACATAGCCCCACCATCATAATGTGATGAACATAGCCATATTGTTGTAATGTGATGAACATATCCTGGTCATTGCATTGTGATTACCATAACCTCATCGTCGTAGAGTGACATGAATATCCTATCAGAGTCTCAAAAACAAAGTAACGTCATAATGTGATTAACATAGACTCATTGTCGTAATGTGACAAATATAGCCTCACTGTCATAATGTGACAAACATAGCCACATTTTCCCAATGTGATGAACATAGCCTTGTCATCTCAAAGTGATTAACATAGTAATTTTCAAATTTGACGAATATAGTAGTGTTGCAGTCTAACAAACATAGTAATGTTGCATTGTCTCAAACATAACCCTGTTGTTGTTATGTGATAAACATAGCCCATCGTTGCAAAGTGACCAACATACACATATTGTATAAATGTGACAAACAAATCCTTGTCATTGCAAAGTGATGAGCATAGTAATGTTGCAATGTGACGAACATAGTACTATAATAATCTGATAATCATATTAATGTCACAATTTTTCAAAAAAAGCTTTGTCCTCGAAATGTGACAAACATAGCTCCATCGTCATACTGTGAAGGACATACCCATATTGTCACAATGTGATGAACGTAGCCTTGTCGTCAAAAATTGATGAACATAGTAAAGTCCCAATGTGACGAACATAATAGTATCACAATATGACAAACTTAGTAATATTGCAATGTGTCAAAAATATCCCTATCGTCTTAATGTGATGAACATATCTGGTCATCACATTGTGTCGAACATACCCATATTGTCACAATTTGAGAAACATAGTCTTTCCATAACAAAGCAATGAACATATTAATGATGCAATATGGTGAACATGGTAGTGTCACAATCTAATAAACATAGTAATGTCGCAATGTGTCAAACATAGCCCTGTCATCACAATGTGACAAACATATTCTCGTCGCGGTAATGTCACGAACATACCCATATTGTCACAATGTTACAAACATAGCCTTCTCGTCGCGATGCGATGAACATAGTGATGTTGCAATGTGACGAACATAGTAGTGTCGCAATCTGACAAACATAGTAATTTCACAATGTGTCAGACATAGCATTGTTGTTGCAATGTGACAAACATTCCCATATTTTCGCAATGTGATGAACATAGCCCTGTCGACATAATGTGACAAACATACGCATATTGTCTCAATGTGACAAACATAACTGTTTCGTTGCATATTGATGAACATAGTAATGTTGCAAGGTGATCAACTTAGTAGTGTCATAATATGAAAAACACAATAATGTTGTGATGTGTCAAACATAGCCCCACCATCGTAATGTGATGAACATAGCCATATTGTTCCAATGTGATGAACATAGCCTAGTCATTGTAATGTGATTACCATAACCTCATTGTCATAGTGTGACGCAAATATCCTATCATCATAATGTGAAAAAAAATCCAAATGCCATTTTCTGGTGAAGATAACCCAATGTCCCAATGTGACAAACAAACCCAACATTCTAGTGAGATGACCATTTCCAAACATCGCTATGTTATAAATATAACCCATTGTTAGACTATGACAAACCTATTCCAACACCACATTTTGTCAAACAAAAACCCTATGTAATAATGTGATGACCATAACCTTACGATGTCATGTCACAATTTGACAATCATTGCCCAATAATTGAGTGAGACTACCATTTCCCAATGTCATTATGCGATGAACATAACCCACTGTCAAGCTATGAAAAACCTATTCCAATAGCACATCGTGTCAAAAAAAAATCTACGTCACAATGTCACGACCAAAATCTTGTGATGTCATGCGACAAACAAACCCTTAACCATTCTCTGAATGTGAGAAGCATTTCCAAATGTCTTACGGTTCAATTGTTTCTCATTGTCATTTGAGAAACATTCCAAATGTCATTGTCTCATGAGGATAACCCATTGTCTTAATGTGATGTACACAACCCGATGTCACAATGTGACAAACATATCACAACTTTTCACTGAGATGACCATTTCCCAATATCGCTATGTGACAAACATAAACCATTGTTCAACATGGTTAACCATTGTTGAACATGTTTAACCATTGTCAACCATGGTCAACGACATTCAACCATGGACATGCTCAACCAAGGTCAATAGTATTGAAGGTCATCGATAGTAAAGGTCAATCATAACAAAGGGATAGGGAAGTTAACCATAGTCATGGTCAACCATAATTTAAAGTGTAAAATGACATTGATCGATGTATATCAACAACTTTTTAACAAAAGCCACATTTAAGTAAAAAGTGGTTGATATACATCGATTGACACCATTTTAACTCGATTTTAGTTAAAATGATGTCATTTTTAAGATAGCGGGTCTTTTTAACTGTAATTCAGTAAAAAATGATTGGAAAATAGGCCTTTGATAATGTATTTATTAAAGTATTAATACATTAATAATGTATTTATTAATGTATTAATTAATTAATAATAATGTATCAATTAATTAATAAGTTACTTTAAACATTAATGTAAATTAATACTTTATTTTCTACATTACATTAATGTAATAATGTATTACTGCTTTATTAATATATTATTTTATTACTTTATTTATACTTTAATAATCTACTAATTAATTGTGTATTAATGTATTAATTAATTAATACATTACAATATATATTATGCATAAATGTTATATAGAGTCACGATCAACCATGGTCATGGCCAACCATGTTCATCTAAGTCCAACAATAATATGGTCATCATTAATAATATAGGCATTAATAATATTATTAATATTTAATTGTCATTATACATAATACATAAATAATTATTAATTCATAATAATAAGAATAGTAATAATATTTATTTAATAATAATAATAATAATAAACTATATTATAAGTTATTATTAATATACATAATTATCTATATTATAAATGGGTACTTTAAGGCTATGTATGTATATTATACATACATACACCTTATACAATAATTATTAATTAATATTAATAATTAACCATCTCAATAATAAGACATTAATAATAAATTGTGGTCAATTGTTATTAGAATTAGTGTTAGATTTATTAAGATTTGGGTTATATTTATTAAGAGTGTTGGGGTTTACAGGGACAATACTCATGGATATGGGTCATAGATTAATGACTTACACTACTCCGTTAATCCCGAAAATGATATCTAAATTATTGGGGTTATTGGAGTTATTAGGGTTACCATTAGGAAAAGATTTGGGTTAGGATTATTCCTATTAAAATTTAGGTTACGGTTATTTGTATTAGTGTTTAGTTTATAATAAGAAGAAAATAATATAAAAATAATAATTTAATACTTTACTAATGTGTAAATAATAATGTATTATTTATATACTTTTACTTTATCATAGTTCTAATGTACCAATATTGTATGAATATTGGGTTAATGCTTTAATAAATTAATGTATTATTATATTTTGGACACTATTGTTAATGTATGGATTCTTTTTTAATAGATTAATTAATAATACTTTAATATTTTATTTATTTTATTCACAGTTTATAAATGTATTAACTAGCATACCCCTGAAGTAGGGGAAATAAATCATCAAAGTGAATTGAGGTGGTTACATTGTTTGAACATAGTGGAAATATAAAATCTCATCTTCAAATGTTATGTTGGAGTTATCATGATATCATTTTTAATATGTCGATTTTTGTGACAAAATAAAATACAACCTGCTTTTCACTTTGAGCTCAAACCTACTTCAACGATAATGAGAATTTCATGATATTTCCATTAAGTGAAGTAATAACATATGTTATTGATAAACTTACTCTAATTGATGTTTAAATCTTTGCTTGCAATTAATAAACAATAAAACCTATGAAAAAAACATTCTACAATACAAACTTTTAATGGAGCTCTATCAATTCTACCAAACCCTAACTAGATGCTAATGAGAGGTTGAGTAGATGCTAGTCAAACTTTTTTTAGGTCTGAATGGGGAAAGTGTGTTACTTTCATGAAACAAAATGCCAAATTCTATAGACAATGAGTAAAATGGAAATATGAACACCTTCTTGGGAATGAATAGTGTATATGTTGCAAATGATTTATGTCTAAATTCAGAATTTGTTTAGTAAATAATCACTTTTTCCTAGTATGGCATCGGAGAACGATACATGCTCCAAATTTGCATAAGGACCCTTTTGTGTGACTTAGAGGGGAAGGGAGAGATCCCACATGACATAGAAATCAATAAAATATTATAAGGATAATATGGAGGGATGGTTATATTTAGGATTTGAATATTGAAAGTTGGTGAAATTATCGAATTTGATGTGTGAATTGTTCGCAATTGATTTAAAATAGTTATGGATTTGGTTGATAGCATATGCAAAAATATGGTCAAAACCAAGTTTATAGATATTCTTAGTTATTTCTTGATGACTTCTCTCAGGCACATGAAAATTATGATTTATGGATCTTTGATAGTACCAATGAAAATTATTCTAAAATATTGTGGTTATTAAATAAATAATAAATAACAAGTGGTATTAAATTTATTTTCTCAACAACCAAAAGGAAAAGTCATAGGAAATTTAGCACTTGTTATTTGGGAAGCAAGAGGATGTCTCAATATCTATAAGTAGTGAGAGAAAAATATTTTTTCACTATAGTAGGAGAAAAACATGTTCAACATATTATAAAATAAATACATTTCTAATTAAAATCCCAAAGAATAAATGTACAAAACTTATACCTCCTCACAAATAATGTTGAAAATATGAGATAATGTCTTGGAATGCAAAATTTATAGGAAAAAAATCGACCAAACCTTCAAGCATGAAATACCATAGTAAACAAATGATATAAATCCATAGTATACAGTGGTAGAATTTACAATAGTGGTAATGTCCTCTTCTAAATATTTAGATCCCAAGCAAATGCCAAAAATCCCTTCAAATGATACAAGGAAGGAACTTGGAATGTCAAGGTTATTAAGCTCTTGTATTCAAGCACCCATGATCTATAATGTTTATAAAATATGAACCAACTATTCTAAGTTTAGAGAAACCATTAACAAGTGTTGTTGGTCCGTTATCACCTATTCTCATAAACCTATCATGAAATATGTAATGACCCCAATCATTAAGACTACATGTGACACAATGCAAAATATTCTTTTTTTTTTTTTAAGAAGGAAGAAAACAATGACAACAATTAATAAACACAAGATCACAACAACTCCTACTCGACCTCATCAAAATCCAAAGCATCACCAAATACTTGTAAAGGAATCATTAACGATGCATTCAACATGTCAACGAAGGACAACGACACACAAACATAATTAATGTAGTAGGTTCGCACATGGTATATATCACGTGATGTGATAACCAACGACCTTATTCATGGAAAGCAAGGGTAATCACATCTAACCAAGAACCCATCAACAATTATTAATGCGTGAGTAAAATCATTTTGAAAAAACCCTTCATCGACCTTTAATTCACGGTGCACGAGTGACCCAACCACTCAATTTAAACATGCATAACATTATTCAGCGTGTGCAATCAATCTAAAACTTAATCATTCATTGACACTAAAATTTTCATCACGTAAGAGTAAGCTATCCAAAAATTTGTGGTGCAAAAAAAACAAGTACTCCATCGTTTGTTCATCAACTAGTTACATAACTCATCACTCAACGTCACATTCTAGGTGCAAGACCATGTAATCATGTCGGATCATACATCTACATTTATTACAAGCACACAAAATCTACTCAATTAACCAATCATACATCACGTTAGGATTCAAGGCGCAAGGGTCATCTCATGACTAAATAAATCCAACAACAACCTCGTCTAAAAATTTAATTGACAATGGAAAGAGATAGTTTGCTCAACGATAAATAGATAAGGCATACCTAGGAAGAAGGTAGGAAATTGGCTCAATATCAAGGCTTGGTTGAAGTCCTTCAATGAAGACTTTTATTGAAAGTCAAGGAATAAACTCTCGTTGATCAATAAATGAAGAGAGGTGTTACTCCAGGAAAAGCTACCCAAATAAAAATACAAATCTTAAGGGACAAATACACTCATAAACTTATACATAAAAAGTTAAAAATGATGAGTTAGACAAGAGAAACAAAAATAAAACTAGAATTCCAGAATCCAAAGACCTAACTTAGGAAACATGCGGCATTTGAGGGGGGTGAATTAAACAAGGGACATGTGTCGAGAATAAGATGATAGGGTTATTAACCCACTAGAATTATCCCTTACACATAACCAACACCTTAGTATTCCCTTGGCTAGCCCTTGATTTTGCTAGTCAGAGGAATGACAAGGGGATCTCCACATGTTCTTATAAATTAAAAATTGTACAGGGTGAGGACGATGCCAGGGAGCGCATCCTAGTGAATGCTCCATGCGTTCAGGTAAATTAATAATGTCCAAGGAGCAGACACAACTAGGGTATGTTTTCTTGAGCAAGATAAATGCAAAACGCTAATTAATAGTGGGCATAGATTTGTTGCCAGCGGAGAAACCCCATAAAAAAAATGCTAATTAAAATTCCATTCTTTGTTTCAAGTCATTGTCTCATAGATTATTCAATCTCTATATTAAATGATTTCCATTTTGTTTTCAAAACAAAACGCACAAGTAACTAAGTCATTATCTAAATAAGGAGCTAGTCATGTGTATAACATTATGCAACTACGTTTTTAAAAGCGAAATTTGAAGATTTACAAAAACGATATCTGCCTAGCAAAATCGCAGAGGTTAGTTCTATGAAAAATATAAGGGTAAATATATTGATTAACCTATTGTTATCGCCATCTAACCACCATTTCAAGGTCTATTAGAAAGAAATTTCGTAGAGAAAAAAAATGATAATGGCATAGAGTTCGGGGTTAAGCGGCTCGCAAATGGGAAAGCTAAGGACATTGAAGGCTACCAAGCGGAAATTTTTAAAATCGGAGGGCCAATCCTTATCCCTCACATACACAAGCTTTTCAATTTAGCAGTCAAGAAGGGCTTCCCTAAACCCTGGAAGCAAAGCCTCATTGTTTCTATTTTTAAAAATGGGGATAAAAACATTCCCTCGAATTATAGGACCATTATGATTAGCCCGATTTTAGCCAAGATTTATGGAATTATTTTGGAAAAGAATATTAGCATTTGGATAGAAATTCACAGTAAAAGAGCTAAAGGCCAGGCCAAGTTTAGGAGATATCATTCAATTGTTGACCATCTTGTTACCTTTAGTATCATTGCAGAGGAGTTATGCAATACTAAAACCAATATTTTTTGTTGTTTTCTTGACTTTAGAAGAGCTTTTGACATGGTTCCTAGGAAAAACCATTGGAATAGGTTGGAAGAGATAAAAGTGTCTCTCGAGTTGAGGGTTGTTGCAGTAAGGATGTATGAGAACATTATTGCTATGCTTAAAAACACTGAGGGTTGGTCAAAAGAGAATAACTGCAATATCGGAGTCAAACAAGGTTGTCCCTTGTCTCCTACCCTTTTTGGCATATGCATTGATAAATTAGAAGAATGATTGGAAAAAACAGGTTGTTTTGGCCCTACTCTCACTGGTATAGTCATCAATCTTCTTCTTTATGCCGATGATGTCGTTCTTATGGAAAGGAGTCCCCGTGATCTTGAAAACCAACTAAGAATCCTCAAGGATTTTTGCTCCAATATGGGTATGATTGTTAATACTGATAAGACTAAGGTCATGATTATTAAATCCAATAATATCCCTTATGATACCTTGGTATATAAAAACAACAACTTGGAGGAAGTGACTTCATACAAATATCCTAGAATCTATATTCACCACAAGCTTAATTGGAATTATAGCATTGAGAAAATGATTATTAGGGAATGGAAAGCTTATTATGTGCTTGAAAATGATTGTAAATTAGCTGAATTTTGTAGTTGGGATAAGAGGAAACTCCTCTTTGAGACTCTTGTTACACTGGTTATTTTTTATGGATGTGAAGTCTGGGGTTGTAGTATCTCTCATGAATTGTGGAGAAAGATAGAGAAAATACAAAAGAATTTTATAACCTATAATATCAAAATTAAAGTAAATACGCCCTATCCCATCCTCCTCGTAGAAACAATCATCTCCCCCATTGAGAGCATGGCTATGAATAGATACCTAATGTATAAGAACAATTTAAACAACATGGAAGACAAGAGGCTACCTAAAATTGCTTCCAAATCAAGTCATAACCACCATCGACTCAAGAGAGGCTGGCATAGCTCACATAAAGACTCCCAGTCTTGGCTAAACTATTGGGGAATCATGGAAGAAACCATTTTGCAGAATAAAGATACTATTAAAAAAAATGTCAAATCAAAATTTAAGGAAAAAATGTGGTGTGATAAAGAGTTGAGGAAAAAAGAAAATTAAGGTATTATAAAGATGCAATCAACCCTAATCTAGAAGATTAAAATTATCTATCTGTTTTGTCAAGTGTAAAGAAAAAAATAAGCATTGCTAAGATAAGAACAAATTCTCACGAGCTCCATAGTGAAACTCGGCGTTGGTCAATTCCTAAAATGCCATGGGATGAAAGAGTGTGTCACCTTTGTGACACTAATAAGGTTGAAGATGAAAAACACTTTCTCTTAGATTGTCCATCCTATACCCATATTAGATCTCATTTTCAAAATATTGATCACACTACCAACCTTCCTAACTTCTTAACTCAACAAAAGTATGGTGATCTTGGAAATCTTCTCTTAATGCTTTTCGAGCACAGAAACAAAATTCTAAAGAATCACAAGTAATCACTTACCCTCTTAAGGTCCGATAATCCAATTACATCTTAATGGACGTTAATCATCTTCATCATCATAAAAAATGTTTTACTTTATTAATTAATTAATAGGTTATAGTATTTCTTTGTTTTTGCTTGATTATTACAATATCTTAATGTATAAATTAATTAATACAATATATTACTAAAGTATTTATTAATTAACATGTTACACTAATACATTACATTATGAATTAATATATTGATACTTAATTTATACATTATATTAAAGTGTTAATTAATTAATATATTATTATTAATGTTTTACTTTGTTAATTAATTAATAAGTTTTATTATTTTTTTTTTGCAAATTTATGAATATATAATCTATGAAAATAATTTTACAATATACTATTAAGATATTTATTTATTAACATATTACATTATTAACATATTTATTTATTAACATATTACATTAGTATATTACATTAATACTTTAATATATTATTAATTTTTTATGTTAAAATACATTAATTAATAAAAGGTTAATATATTTATTAACAAATATATTAATTCTTTTGTAAATTTATGTAATATTAATACATTAATATATTATTAATGTATTTTTGTATTATTATATATATGTTATATTATTTGTTTGTGTTTAGTTTAGTATTATTTTATTATTATTACATCTAACATTTTATTGTTATTATTATTTACTTTATTATAGTATGTATTATTTTATTTTTGATTAATTAATATTTAATTTATTATTTATTATTCATATTTAATTATTAATTTTAATTAATAATTGAGTAATTAATTATTATTAATGAATTACTAAATAATAATTAATTAATGTTTTATTATTTTAAGTTTCATATGTAAAAGTTGTTTTGAGAGATAAAGTCAATCCATAATAATTATTGTTATATCTTTTTTCTCTTATTTTCAATATGATCACTCCACCACCTATTCCAAAAACTCATCGTGACAAGGGGATGCCCTTCAAAATCACCCTAGAGATCCTTTACGATTATATGGAAGCAGTAGAAAGAAGAAGAGAAGAGAGAGATGAAAAAATCCAAATAGAGTTACAAACATTAGAAAAAAAGAGTGAAGAATGAGAGGTAAAACTCCAAATAGAGCTAGAGGCAATGATTGATAAAAAAAAATTAAAGATATCATTCAAACTCAAAGAGAGGATAGATTCTTAGGGTTCAAGAGTGAATTGGAAACAATGAAGGATAGAATTCAATAAATGGAAAAACATAAACAATCAACCCAAGAAGGAGGGGTGGACGAAAATCACAACTTGAGAGATAGGATTAAAGAGCTAGAAGAAAAACTAACCAACAATTTGACCCTCAGTAATACGGAAAACAAATTGGATATCAAACCCATCAAAGAGGAAATGAATAAGCTAATCGAACTGGACCATGAGCATAACAAAAGAGCCTTGAACCTCATAATTTTTGGTATAAAATAACAACAAGAGGAGGATACACTAGCAATAGTAAAAGAAGAATTAAAAAATAAATAAAAAATTGATACAACTTACCGCATAGAAGCAAAGGGGTTAGGAAATATAATTGATCACAAAGATAGGTTGATTAGTGTCAAAGTAATTTTTAACGACCATAAATATAGCATACCTAGTAAATCTTAGAGATTAAAAGGGTCAGGAATATTTATAAATGAAAACCTAATTCCCGAAGACCAAGTTGAATTAAAGAAGGAAGTTCAAAAGGTAAAAGAAGCCAGGAAGGAAGGAAAATGGGCAATAATTAGAAATCGAAAAGTTATTGTTAGGGA
The DNA here is from genome assembly GCA_009831015.1 of Picea engelmannii. Taxonomy (NCBI): domain Eukaryota; kingdom Viridiplantae; phylum Streptophyta; class Pinopsida; order Pinales; family Pinaceae; genus Picea; species Picea engelmannii. The sequence goes on along the minus strand of ML776752.1, from coordinate 2,534,599 downwards.
TAGAGACCAGAAGGATAATAATAAATAGGAATTTAGGACACTCGTGATTGTTTTTTGGAATTGTCATGGCTTTCCATGGCGCATGAGGATTCTAAGGTCCCTAAGTGATATCGATATTATTTGTCTAGAAGAAACTTGGGAGCATGAGGATTCTAAGGTCCCTAACATGGAAGGATTTGTCTTGTGGTTGGCATGGAACAAAAAATCCCACCATAGAGGGATAGGAGGCATAGCTTGTTATATTAGAAAGAACATTTCTCCTCACATTCAACTTCATAAGATTGACCCTCTTAATCAATACATTTGGATAGAAATTTTAGACACCGATGCTAAGAAGATGTATATAGAAATTTGTTATTTTTCACCTATTAATTCTATTTTTTATAAGAAAAATAATCTAGATAAAAATTGTCCCTATAATAATTTAGAACAAGATGTTTATAATTTGAAAATGAAGGTAATATCCTCCTACTAGGATACTTTAATGCTAGGACTGCATCTAAACAAGCTACTCTTTTAATTAATGACCCCAACAATGATCCTTTATGGCTAGATGAGGACGTTGTTTTATCTAATAGCTACAAAAGAGGCTCTGACAACCTAATTGAGAATTTGTTTGGTACTGAGTTGGTCAAGCTTTGTAATGGAGTAATGAAGTGGAAAAAACTCCAACCAGATGACCTGTATTCATGGGATAGGTAGTAGTGTTGTAGATTATGTGATATCTGATATCCCCATTTCCAACAAAATAACAACTTTTGACCTTTTAAATGACCATGAGCTTGACTCTAATCATAAACCTTTAACCCTAACTCTAAAATTTTCCATGCATAGTGTTAGCAACATTACTTGTCTTCGACATCGGGATATCCAGGTCTGTAGGTTGCACGAGGAGCGCCCAAGCACAGCGAACAGAAGAAGTCATTTTCGGACTTAAAATCAAGCGAGCGGGCAAAATTATAGTGTCAATGGTCTAGATACATTCATATGAGCATATCAACGGTTGGCGGGAAATCGCGAATAGAAAGGTGTGCCAAAGATAACTCAATGGATGGCACCCATATTGTGTGCAGGAAAAGATAACAGTCGTCCATCCAGAGGATGCGTGGCGCGAGATCCACTCACATCGATGTTTCAGAAATCGGGAGTTCGAGGGGTAAAGGTTCCATGTTGTCCTATCTCTCGAAAACCCCAACCCCGAAAGTGCCGAAGGCGCTCAAAGTAGGGCCCACAGTATCACAAGGCAATCTCGACCATCCATCCACAAGAGACACCTGGTGCACGATTAGGCTCCTCGCCTATTCGCTCATTGCGACTCCGACGCACAAAGAGTAGCTCCTTCATATCCCCAATGTGCGAGGTGCCGGGAGTGTCCAGGGCCCGAGTGCACGACGTCGTCGGGAGAGTTCAGAGTCGTCAGATCTAGAGGGACGCATGGCACCAGATTAAGTTGTCTCAACGTTTCTCTCAAAGCGATTTCAAGAAGAAAGGATTAGCTCCTCCCCATTCGCGAACACCAAAGGCGCCTTGGGAATGAACACATGGTCACAGCCCATGGTCACTTGGGAAAGAAAAGAGTTGTTCAAGAAGGGTCGAAGGCATTGTGTATGTTCACAGAAGGAATCACCGTGATCTCCAAGTTCCATTTGATCCGACCTCGATCCTGGTTTTCACTTGGAGTAAATGAAGGCGAGAAAGGGGGGTTGAGGCCTCTCCTCATTCATTAAATGTGAGGAATGGAGGGTCTGGAAAGCATACTGCTCGAGAGGGTCCTGTCTACCCATTTTTCCAGAGAAGCCATGTCGAGTTCTTGACTCGCCAAGGAGGTATGCACATGCTAGCTCGACTCTTAATGGCTCAACTACTTCCCTTGCAGGAGCCATGTGCAGTTAAGTTGGCGTCTGACAAAGAATAGCCGTCCGATTTGGCCGAGGGGACACCAAGTCTTGGGTGCACAATCGGCCATAGTTTGCATGCGCAGACTGTCAAAAGACATGCAGATGCAATGTTTTTAATGCAGCGTCTTTTTTTTGTTGATGTTGTTGTTTTTGAGTATATGTAGGCATTTTTTATATTTTTGTAAGGGTCGATGGTTGAGCTAGGCTCTCGTTCTGTAATTTTTGATGAAGCATTGGTCACTCTGGTTAATATATAAGGCATTTGAGACTTCTTACTTTATGGATGTCCGCCTCTTTTTCATCTCTTTGTTTACTATGTTAGAACAACTCAGAATTGGAGGATCCAGTCGAGTTGCGCTATTGTAGGATGATGTAGGTTGGATCACTGCAACAGTCACAGCGTTTCTAATCAGTTCTTGTGTTTTCTCAGCGCTGGAATGGCTTGGAATTGGAGGATCCAATCGAGTTAGCCTTCAGCTCCTTGAAACTCTGGACCAAGAGGATCTTAGCTTCTGAGTTTTTCTTCTTCAAGCTTTTGAAGGCATGTTGCCCGAGGCAGTATTTCTCACCCTTCTCACAAGTCTTCCATCTACCACCCTTTAATCAACTTAGTGATGGAAGTTGGATCAAGACCTCCCTTGCTTTCTACATACCAGACCCTGGTTCCTGCGTTAATGTTTTTTTCCTGGGTCTCTTTCCACTCGACCACCCCCATTTATTAAATCGTGACATAAAAATTGATGGGTGTCGGGATCTGCTCCTGCAAGCAATCCAGGAGTGACTTCTGATGCTAACATTTCTAACGTCGTTGTCGGGGATGAAGTTGAAGATTTTCCCTGGGTAGAACGACATTAAGCCTCTGATTCTGAAGGTGCATCAGACATCAGATCCCTTCAAGATTTCTACTGTGCACCTGGTGACTCCACTGTGGCGACTCCATTGTTTCCACTTCAGTGTTTCAGCTGTGGCTACTGTTGGCACACCTGAAAGCTGACCCAGAGGAGCTTTCTCGAGAAGGTTTCAGCAGCTGCTTTCTCAGCCTGAGAATCTTCCTGGGGTAACAACAACGTTAGGATATGGCCTTTGATGGTGAACAAGGACCAGACACATTTGAAGATGTGCATCTTTCACCTGGTGACTCCATGATTCAAGGATCGATTGGGGACTCCACTGGTTCGATATGGAGAAGATCCTTGCTAGTAGGTTTTCTCCTTTTAATTTTTCTGCTATTCCTGGTTTTCCTAATGTTGCCCCCTCTCTAAATGAATGGGGCAATTATTTGCCCATATTTGGAAAATGTGAATAGGACAACCCTGCTCAGCACCTCAATGAGTTTCATGAACTCATGCGTCAGTGGGAAATACATCATGAGGATGTATTACTTAAGGTGTTCATGTTCTTGTTAGCAGGGGATGCACGTAAATGGTATCATTATTTACCCCCTGCTAGCATTTCTTCACTCTCATAGTTTCATGCAGCTTTCATCGCCTATTGTCAGGAGTTTTATCCCTCCGATTTAATTTTTCATAACTGTGGTGAGGGATACCACAACTCTGTACAAAATGAAGCTATTTCTGACATAGGCTGTGAGGATAATCCTGACGACCTGGATCAGAAATCATTCCTTTCTCCTCCCCATTCGTCTGCATCAGAGGAGTGTTATGGAAGTGATGAAGATCCCAGGGAGGAAGAAGACATCCTGAGTGAGCTGAGGGAACAGGTGAAGTATCTCTCTTTTCAATTAGAAAGGTTGAAATCTGAAGACTGTGTAGAGGATTTTCCAGCCTGGGAGGAAGAAGATGACCTGAGTGAACTACTGGAGCAGGTGATATTCCCCACTCCCCAATGTGCAAAATTGGAATCTGAAGACAGCGAAGAGGATTTTCCAGTCTTCGAGGTAGATGATCTAAGTAGCTCTTTTGAAGAGATTATTGAAGATTTCTTGGATGCGTTAGCATATGCCCCTGATGAGCCTGTTGTCTCAGATTTAAACGAAGAAGCCATTGTGGAAGAGGATTTCTCTTTCTTCCTTCATGAGATTTCCCATGATGTATTTACATTTGGGATTGAAGAGAAGGATCGGGAGACCATTCCCATTTCACAAGATGGGCGAGTGCACGGAAAATAGGAGGAGGAACCAGAGGAACGGCTGAGCGTGCATTTCTTTTTCTATCCAGAGCCAGTCAGCGAGCAGCCACCACCCAAGATCAGTGAGCCTACGACAGTTTTCCAATCACCTATTCTTGTCAGAGATATTCAGCCACATGAGAACAGCTATGTAGTAGAGGGGGCTTCCTGTCGCCAATTTTTCGAAATTTTCCACTCATTCTATGATCTTGTCAGCGAGTACATGGAGTGGCATTTCCCCTATGCCTTGTATCCACCCTATTTCATCTCAAATCCATCCTATAAGGAGGAGTTGAAGAATGTAACCGTTCTGCTGTCATGGTTACACCATCTGCTGATGATCATTGACAGAAGGAAGGAGCTTCTATCCAAGAAGCTGCATGAATGGCTATGGTGGAAATCTTCTTTCACCTAGCCCCATGTAAAGTGTTTTATTAGTTTAGGATTGTATATAAATAAGCTCCTTTGAGCATGTATCTTTATTTTGTTGCTTTTATTTTTCGTCTTGTATTTTCAGTAGCGGGATGTTTTGAGCCTGACTCCATAGCCCAACAACAAGGCACTGAAACTGCAAAATGAGTCCTTAGAGCGTCACAGGGACGAATCTATCCCCCATGGAGCCTAATGTTAGAAACATTACTTGTTTTCAACATCGAGATATCCAGGTCTGCAGGTTGCACGAGGAGCGCCCAAGCGCAGTGAACAGAAGAAGTCCTTTTCATACTTAAAATCAAGCAAGCGGGCAAAATTATAGTGTCAAGGGTCTGGATCCATCCATATGAGCATATCAACAGTTGGCGGGAAATCATGAATAGAAAGGTGCACCAAAGATAACGCAATGGATGGTGCCCATATTGTGTGCAGGGAAAGATAATAGCCATCCATCCAGAGGACCCGTGGCACAAGATCCACTCGCATCGGCATTTCGACAATCGGGAGTTTGAGGGGTAAAGGTTCCATGTTGTCCTATCTCTCAAACCCCAAACCCCGAAAGCACCGAAGGCACTCAAAGTAGGGCCCGTAGTATCACGAGGCAATCTCGATTGTCCGTCCACAGGAGACACCTGGTGCGCGATTAGGCTCCTCTCCTATTCACTCATAGTGACTCTGAAGCACAAAGAGCATCTCCTTCATATACCCGATGCGCGAGGTGCTAGGAGTGTCTAGGGCCCGGTCCCACGACATCGTCGGGAGAGTTCAGAGCTATCAGATCTAGAGGGATACATGGCACCAGATTAAGCTGTCTCGGATTTTCGCTCATCACGATTTCAAGAAGCAAGGATTAGCTCCTCCCCATTCACGAACGTCGAAGGTGCCTTGGGAACGAGCACATGGTCACAACCTGTGGTCACTTGGGAAAGAAAAGAGTTGTTCAAGAAGGGCCAAAGGCATTGTGTATGTTCACAGAAGGAATCACTGTGATATCGAAGTGCCATTTGATCCGACCTCGATAGTGGTTTTCACTTGGAGTAAATGAAGGTGAGAAAGGGGGGTTGAGGCCTCTCCTTATTCATTAAATGCAAGGAATGGAGGGTCTGGCAAGCAGACTGCTCGAGAGGGTCCTGTGTACCCATTTTTCCAGAGAAGCCATGCCAAGTTCTCGACTCGCCAAGGAGGTCTGCACACGCTAGCTCAGCTCTTAATGGTTGAGCTACTTCCCTTGCAAGAGCCATGTGCAGTTAAGGTGGTGTCTAACAAAGAATAGCCATATGATTTGGCCGAGGGGACACCAAGTCTTGGGTGCACGATCAGCCAGATTCTGCATGCGCAGACTATCAGAAGACATGCAGACGCAATGTTTTTAATGCAGCGTCTTGTTTTGGCTGCTGTTGTTGTTTTTGAGTATGTGTAAGCGTTTTCGCTATTTTTGTAAGGGTCGATGGTTGAGCTAGGCTCTTGTTCTATAAGTTTTGATGAAGCATTGGTCGCTCTGGTTAATGTATAAGGCATTTCAGACTTCTTACTTTATGGATGTTAGCCTCTTTTTCCATCTCTTTGTTTATTGTGTTAGAATATCTCGGAATTGGAGCATCTAGTCGAGTTGCGTTGTTGTAGGATGATGTAGGTTGGATCACTGCAATAGTCGTAGAATTTCTAATCAGTTCTTGTGTTTTCTCAGCGCTGAAATGGCTTGGAATTGGAGGATCCAATTGAGTCACCCTTCAGCTCCTTGAAACTCTAGACCAAGAGGATCTTGGCTTCTGAGTTTTTCTTCTTCAATCTTCCAAAGGCCTGTTGCCCGAGGCAGTCTTGCTCACCCTTCTCACAAGTCTTCCATCTACGACCCTTTAATCAACTTACTGACAGAATTTGGATCAAGACCTCCCTTGCTTTCTACATACTAGACCTTGGTTCCTATGTCAATGTTGCTTTCCTGGGTCTCTTTCCACTCGACCACCCCCATTTATTAAATCGTGACATAAAAACTGATGGGCGTTGGGATCTGCTCCTGCAAGCAATCCAGGAGTGATTTCTGACTCTAACACATAGGAGCACCATTGAAGAGAATTCTGATAATCAGAGGAATTTGTGCTTTGAAAAAAGTAAAGTTGACATTTTGTTAAAGGATTTAAGTAGTAAATTAAATCTCCTAAATTATAAGGACAACATTGAAGAACTCTATCATAAGTTTACAACTACCCTTTCCACTTCTATTAACAAGTTCTCTATCGAGGTGTCCTATAAAAGGAATAATAGAATGACCAACCATTGGTACAATAAAGAATGTAAAATTGTTAGGAAATTCCTTAGGGATGCAGTCAAGAGAAGTTTCGGAATTGAGGGATTCAGAACAGAATCCAACTAGGAGTGCTAGTGCAGAGGATTTCGCAGAAGCGATGAAGGAACTTCACATCCAGGTGAAGGAGCGTTTACAAAACTCGAGCCAAGAGTATAAGCGCAGAGCATATCAACACATGAGACAACTTCAATTTGAGGTTGGTGATTTGATTCTGACACATCTGAGAAAGTAAAGATTCCCAAAAGGGACATATAACAAATTGAAGATGAAGAAGATCGGACCATGTAAGGTCTTGAATAAATTTGGAGAAAATGCTTATGATATTGAATTACCTGATGGGATCGGAATTTCTCTGATATTTAATGTCTTAGATTTGTACCCATACAAAGCTGAAGCAGGAACAAGTGATGAACAACCAGAATTTCAATGGACTAAATAGATGCCAGTTGCAGAAAAACCACAGATGGAAAGCATACTGGACAAAAGAGTCAGCAAGAAGATCAGGAGAAATGAATACTTTGAATACTTGGTCAAATGGAAGGGACATCCAGTTGAAGATTCCAGCTGGGAGAATGAAGTAGAGATTCAAAAGCATGGACACACCATGCAAGAGCTCATGGACAGGAGCCCATGAAAATTTTCAAGCAAGGGAGTCTATGATCCAGGAGCATCGCCAACATCAAGCAAGCGTGCGGCAGGCGCCAACGCATTTTGGCACATGATAAAATTGTTTGAATCTTTTTGAATTTGGATGCACCAAACTTAAATGTAACAATTAAGAGAGGGCGTACTTCCATATTGTAAATAGACCTCGAGCGTCTCGCTCTTTTCTGTATTAGGTTAAATAATTTATGTTAGTTAATGTTAGTAGGTAGCTTTGAATTCTCAAATTAGACAGTTTTAGGAGCGAAGAGGGAAAACGGATATAGACACCCTCACTTGTATCAATTGTTTCTCTATCTAAGTAAGAGTTTTCCTGCAAGGAGTGCAGTGAAAGTTTCCGCAAGGTGTGCGTCGACAGAAGTCAGAGCTCCTCTCTGAAATCTCAAGAGAGATAACGTTATTCTCATTCTAACAGAAGTGAAAATTTAAGCATATAAGCCGTGCAAGGAGTGCGTAGGCTAAGTGAAGTCTCAGGGTTTGAAAACTGAGCGAAGTTGGGAAGGACTACTATCATTGGGAGTGCACAGAGTCGAAGGATTCAATACTTGGAAGTATTGGAAAGTTGCCACAAGGAGTGTGTGCAGGAGTCATCTTGAAGACTCGAGTTGTGGAGAAGCTCAAAGGAATTTGTGTCTTGAATGATTGGAAGAAGACCCAACAACATTAATTTGTTGGCGGACAAGTTTTCTTGAAGATACCATATTCCTCTTGCCAAAATTGTCAAGGAGGAATTTGATGGTTAGAATCCTCCGTGGAGGATTCGCGAAGTCCCGAAAGCTGTCAAATCTCGTAGAGGAGCAGGGGAGTTATGGTAGAATTCGTCCAGTGCAAGGTCGGGAAAATCAGACTGTAGGATTCAAACTGAGGAGGGTCGTTGGATCCCTCATGAAATCACATCTCGGGATTTTAGGATATGAAGGGTCAAAACCTTTGTAGCAGGACTCGCGAAATTGCGAAAGGCGAGGTCCCAAGGTGGCGAAGAAATCTTAGTCGTTCGCTGGAAGACGAACACATGTCGCGAGATCACCCATATCGGGGACTCGGACATTCGAGGTCAGGAAGGGAGGTCATTCAAATTCATGAGAAGCGAAGTCGTGAAATAATCTAAGCCATCTATTGGAGGAGGACAAGTGGAAGAGATCAAAGAATCTCGTGAACTCGGAGATTCGCCGGGTGAGAGCCCAAAACTCGGTTGCTTGAAGTCGTGAGAAGCGATGATCCGGATTATTTTCGGCATGAAATGAGAGCGGAAATATAATAAAGAAATGCAGAGAGATATTGCAGATATTCAATAATATAACAGAAATGTATCAGAGATGCAACCATAAACATAGAGATACAGTAATACACGATTTCTATTAATGAAAGAAATGTAGAGAGACTGTAAATATACAGAGTGAAAGACTTGCTAGAATCGTGGCAGCTTATCTCTGAGAAGAGATGTGACAGTGACTCGCATTCGCAAGAAGATGATTAAAGTGAGGCTCTGAAAGCCCTTTTACAATAAACGGGAATGCCAAAAGTCCTAGACATCCAAAAACCTAACCCTAGGAGATGAAGCGCCAAAAGTCATGTGGGCCCCGTTTGGGTAAG
>ML776752.1:2487982-2514062 GCA_009831015.1 Picea engelmannii | reverse complement strand
TGTATTTTCTCTATCTTTTATATTTTAATGTATTATCACTTTAGTAATGTATTTATTAATTCATTTAATGTATTATTAATGTAATAATGTATTGTTAATGTATTACATTATTAGTGTAGTAATACTTTAGAAATGTATTAATTAATGATGTATTAATTTATTAATTTATCAATAATTTAGTAACAATTTAGCATTGATTTGATATCAATGATTTTATGGCAAGTAAAAATTGTTAAATGATTTGTTATCAATGTACCTACAACAAGTATAATTAGTCATATACAATGTTCAAGATGATTTTCTATGAATTTCTTTGGAACAAGTAAAAATCATCATGTGTAAAATTAAAGACGGTTTGCCTATTTTTGTGACAAAGGAAACAATTTATTAGCTTTTAAAAAAAAATATTTCTCAAAACTTCATTTTCGTAATGTGTTGAAGATAAACCAACCTTGTCATGTGACGAACATGACCCGACGTTCACGTACGATGAACAAAACGAAACCTTGTGAAATGAAAAGCATAGCAGCATCATGGTCTAACAACCATAGTAATGTCACAACGTGTCGAACATATCCCACCATTGTAATGTTACAAACATAACCAATATTGGTTCAATGTGATAAACATAGACTTGTCATCACAAAGTGATGAACATAGTAGTCTTGCAATGTGATGAAAAGAATAGTGTCACAATCTAAAAGACATAGTAACGTCGTAATGTGATTAACATAGCCTCGTTGTTGTAATGTGGAGAATATAGCCCCACTGTCATAATGTGACAAACATAGCCATATTGTCACAATGTTAGGAACATAGCCTTGTCATCGCAAAGTGATTAACATAGTAATTTTGCAATTTGATGAATATAGTAGTGTTGAAATCTAACAAACATAGTAATGTTGAAATGTGTCAAACATAGCCCTGGAACATAGCCCATCATTCCAAAATGACGAACATACACATATTGTAGAAATGTGACAAACATAGCCATGTCATCGCAAATTGATGAACATAGTAATGTTACAATGTGACGAACATAGTACTATAATAATCTGATAATCATATTAATGTCACAAATTTTCAAAAAAATCTATGTCCTCAAAATATGACAAACATAGCTCCATCGTCATAATGTGATGAACATACCCATATTGATGGAATGTGATGAACATATCCTTGTCGTCACAAATTGATGAACATAGTAAAGTCCCAATGTGCTAAACATAATAGTGTCACAATCTGACAAACTTAGTAATGTTGCAATGCGTCAAACATAGCCCTATTGTCATAATGTGATTAACATAGCCTATCGTCACATTGTTCCGAACATACCCATATTGTCACAATTTGAGAAACATAGTATTTCCATCACAAAGTAATGAACATATTAATGATGCAATATGATGAACATGGTGCTCTCACAATCTAATAAAGATAGTAATGCCGCAATGTGTCAAACATAGCTCCATCATCCCAATGTGACAAACGTAGTCTCGTCGTGGTAATGTCACGAACATACCCATATTGTCACATTGTTACAAACATAGCCTTGTCGTTGCAAAGCGATGCACATAGTAATGTTTCAATGTGATGAACATAATAATGTTACAATTTGAAAAACATAGTAATGTCATAATGTGTCAAGCATAGCCTTGTCGTTGCAATGTGAAGAACATTCCCATATTGTTGCAATGTGACGAACATAGCCCCATCATCATAATGTGACAAACATACCCATATTGTCTCAATGTGACGAACATAGCCTTTTTGTTGCATATTGATGAACATAGTAATGTTGCAAGGTGACAAACATAGTAGTGTCATAATATGACAAACAGATTAATGTCACGATGTGTCAAACATAGCCCCACCATCGTAATGTGATGAACATAGCCATATTGTTGTAATGTGATGAACATGTCCTGGTCATTGCATTGTGATTACCATAACCTCATCATCGTAGTGTGACACAAATATCCTATCAGATTCTAAAAAACAAAGTAACGTCGTAATGTGATTAACATAGACTCGTTGTCGTAATGTGACAAATATAGCCTCACTGTCATGATGTGACAAACATAGCCACATTGTCACAATGTGATGAACATAGCCTTGTCGTCTCAAAGTGATTAACATAGTAATTTTGAAATTTGACGAATATAGTATTGTTGCAATCTAACAAACATAGTAATGTTGCATTGTCTCAAACATAACCCTGTTGTTGTGATTTGATAAACATAGCCCATCGTTGTAAAGTGATGAACATACACATATTGTAGAAATGTGACAAACACATCCTTGTCATCGCAAAGTGATGAACATAGTAATGTTGCAATCTGACGAACATAATAGTATCACAATATGACAAACTTAGTAATATTGCAATGTGTCAAACATATCCCTATCGTCTTAATGTGATGAACATATCTGGTCATCACACTATGTCGAACATACCCATATTGTCACAATTTGAGAAACATAGCCTTTCCATAACAAAGCAATGAACATATTAATGATGCAATAGGATGAACATGGTAGTGTCACTATCTAATAAACATAGTAATGTCGCAATGTGTCAAACATATCCCTGTCATCACAATGTGACAAACATATTCTCGTCGTGGTAATGTCACGAACATACCCATATTGTCAAAATTTTACAAACATAGCCTTGTCGTCGCGATGCGATGAACATAGTGATGTTGCAATGTGAAGAACATAGTAGTGTCATAATCTGACAAACATAGTAATGTCACAATGTGTCAAACATAGCATTGTTGTTGCAATGTGACAAACATTCCCATATTTTCGCAATGTGACGAACATAGCCCTGTCGTCATAATGTGACAAACATACGCATATTGTCTCAATGTGACGAACATAACCTTTTCGTTGCATATTGATGAACATAGTAATGTTTCAAGGTGATGAACTTAGTAGTGTCATAATATGAAAAACACAGTAATGTTGCGATGTGTCAAACATAGCCCCACCATCGTAATGTGATGAACATAGCCATATTGTTCCAATGTGATGAACATAGCCTGGTCATTGTAATGTGATTACCATAACCTCGTTGTCATAGTGTGATGCAAATATCCTATCATCATAATGTGAAAAAAAATTCCAAATGCCATTTTCTATCGAAGATAACCCAATGTCCCAATGTGACAAACAAACCCAACATTCTAGTGAGATGACCATTTCCGAACATCACTATGTTATAAATATAACCCATTGTTAGACTATGACAAACCTATTCCAACAACACATTGTGTCAAACAAAAACCCTATGTCACAATGTGATGACAATAACCTTACGATGTCATGTCGCAATTTGACAAGCATTGCCCAATAATTCAGTGAGACTACCATTTCCCAATGTCATTATGCGATGAGCATAACCCACTGTCAAGCTATGAAAAACCTATTCCAATAGCACATTGTGTCAAAAAAAAACCTGTGTCACAATGTCACGACCAAAATCTTGTGATGTCATGTGACAAACAAACCCTTAACCATTCTCAGAATGTGAGAAGCATTTCCAAATGTCTTATGGCTCGAATGTTTCTCGTTGTAATTTGAGAAACATTCCAAATGTCATTGTCTCATGAAGATAACCCATTGTCGCAATGTGATGTACACAACCCGATGTCACAATGTGACAAACATAGCACATTTCACTGAGATGACCATTTCCCAATATCGCTATGTGAGAAACATAAACCATTGTCGAACATGGTTAACCATAGTTGAACATGTTTAACCATTGTCAACCATGGTCAACGACATTCAACCATGGACATGCTCAACCAAGGTCAATAGTATTGAAGGTTATCGATAGTAAAGGTCAATCATAACAAAGGTATAGGGAAGTTAACCATGGTCATGGTCAACCATAATTTACGGTGTAAAATGACATTGATCGATGTATATCAACAACTTTTTAACAAAAGCCACATTTAAGTAAAACGTGGTTGATATACGTTGATTGACACCATTTTAACTTGATTTCAATTAAAATGATGTCATTTTTAAGATAGCGGGTCTTTTTAACTGTAATTCAGTAAAAAATGATTGGAAAATAGGCCTTTGATAATGTATTTATTAAAGTATTAATACATTAATAGTGTATTTATTAATGTATTAGTAATTTAATAATGTATTATCATGTATTACTTTATTAGTGTATTAATACTTTAGCAATATATTAATAAATTACATGATCAATGTATTAATACTTGTTATATTATACATTAATGTATTACTACTTCAATTTATACATTAAATTACTGTAATAATGTATTATTAAGGTATTACTTTATTTGTGTATTAATTGTTTAGCAATGTGTTAATTATTAATGTAATAATTAATTAATAATAATGTATCAATTAATAATTAAGTTACTTTAAACATTAATGTAAATTAATACTTTATTTTCTACATTACATTAATGTAATAATGTATTACTACTTTATTAATGTATTATTTTATTACTTTATTTATACTTTAATAATCTACTAATTAATTGTGTATTAATGTATTAATGTATTAATTAATTAATACATTACAATATATATTATGCATAAATGTTATACAGAGTCATGATCAACCATGGTCATGGCCAACCATTTTCATCTATGTACAACAATAATATGGTCATCATTAATAATAGAGGCATTAATAATATTATTAATATTTAATTTTCATTATACATAATACATAAATAATTATTAATTCATAATAATAAGAATAGTAATAATATTTAATTAATAATAATAATAATAATTAACTATATTATAAGTTATTATTAATATACATAATTATCTATATTATAAATGGGTACTTTAAGGCTATGTATGTATATTATACATACATACCCCTTATACAATAATTATTAATTAATATTAATAATTAACCATCTAAGATATTAATAATAAATTGCGGTCAATTGTTATTAGAATTAGTTTTAGATTTATTAAGATTTGCGTTATTTTTATTAAGAGTGTTGGGGTTTACACGGGCAATACTCATGGATATGGGTCATAGATTAATGACTTACACTACTCTGTTAATCCCGAAAATGATATCTAAATTATTGGGGTTATTGGAGTTATTAGGGTTACCATTAGGAAAAGATTTGGGTTACGATTATTCCTATTAAAATTTAGGTTAGGGTTATTTGTATTAGTGTTTATTTTATAATAGGAAGAAAATAATATAAAAATAATAATTTAATACTTTACTAACTTGTAAATAATAATGTATTACAAATATACTTTTACTTTATCATAGTTCTAATGTACCAATATTGTATGAATATTGGGTTAATACTTAATGTATTATTATATTTTGGACACTATTGTTAGTGTATGGATGCTTTTTTAATAGATTAATTAATAATACTTTAATATTTTATTTATTTTATTCGTAGTTTATAAATGTATTAACTAGCATACCCCTGAAGTAGGGGAAAGAAAACATCAAAGTGAATTGGGGTGGTTACATTCTTTGAACATAGTGGAAATAAAAAAATTCATCTTCAAATGTTATGTTGGAGTTATCATGATATCATTTTTAATATGTCGATTTTTGTGACAAAATAAAATACAACCTGCTTTTCACTTTGAGCTCAAACCTACTTCAACGATAATGAGAATTTCATGATATTTCCATTAAGTGAAGTAATCTAACATATATTATTGATAAACTTACTCTAATTTATGTTTAAATCTTTGCTTGCAATTAATAAACAATAAAACCTATGAAAAAAACATTATAAAATACAAACTTTTAATGGAGCTCTATAAATTCTACCAAACCCTAGGTAGATGCTAATGAGAGGTTGAGTAGATGCTAGTCACACTTTTTTTAGGTCTGAATGGGGAAAGTGTGTTGCTTTCGTGAAACGAAATGCCAAATTCTATAGACAATGAGTAAAATGTAAATATGAACACCTTCTTGGGAATGAATAGTGTATATGTTGCAAATGATTTATATCTAAGTTCAGAATTTGTTTAGTAAATAATCACTTTTTCCTAGTATGGCATTGGAGAACGATACATGCTCCAAATCTACATAAGGACCCTTTTGTGTGAGTTAGAGGGGAAGGGAGAGATCCCACATGACATAGAAATCACTAAAATATTATAATGATAATATTGAGGGATGGTTATATTTATGATTTGAATATTGAAATTTGGTGAAATTATCGAATTTGATGTGTGAATTTTTTGCAAATGATTTAAAATAGTTATGGATTTGGTTGATAGCATATGCAGAAATATGGTCAAAACCAAGTTTATAGAGATTCTTAGTTGTTTCTTTATGATTTCTCTCAGGCACATGAAAATTATGATTTATGGATCTTTGATAGTACCAATGAAAATTATTCTAAAATATTGTGGTTATTAAATAAATAATAAATAACAAGTGGTATTAAATTTATTGTCTCAACAACGAAAAGGAAAAGTCATAGGAAATTTAGCACTTGTTATTTGGGAAGCAAGAGGATGTCTCAATATCTATAAGTAGTGAGAGAAAAATAATTTTTCACTATAGTAGGAGAAAAACATGTTCAACATATTATAAAATAAATGCATTTCTAATTAAAATCCCAAATAATAAATGTACAAAACTTATACCTCCTCACAAATAATGTTGAAAATATGAGATAATGTCTTGGAATGAAAAATTTATAAGAAAAAAATCAACCAAACCTTCATGCATGAAATACCATAGTAAACAAATGATATAAATCCATAGTATATAGTGGTAGAATTTACAATAGTGGTAATGTCCTCTTCTAAATATTTAGATCCCAAGCAAATGCTGAAAATCCCTTCAAATGATACAAGGAAGGAACTTGGAATGTCAAGGTTGTGAAGCTCTTGTATTCAAGCGCCCATGATCTATAATGTTTATAAAATATGAATCAACTATTCTAAGTTTAGAGAAACCATTAACAAGTGTTGTTGGTCCATTATCCCCTATTCTCATAAACCTA
Source organism: Picea engelmannii (assembly GCA_009831015.1). Classification (NCBI taxonomy): domain Eukaryota; kingdom Viridiplantae; phylum Streptophyta; class Pinopsida; order Pinales; family Pinaceae; genus Picea; species Picea engelmannii. The sequence goes on along the minus strand of ML776752.1, from coordinate 2,507,052 downwards.
TCATGAAATATGTAACAACCCCAATCATTAACACTACATGTGACACAACGCAAAATAATTTATTTATTTTTTAAAAGAAGGAAGAAAACAACGACAACAATTAATCAACACAAGATCACAACAACGCCTACTTGACCTCATCAAAATCCAAAGCATCACCAAATACTCGTAAAGGAATCACTAACGACGCATTCAACATGTCAACGAAGGACAATGATACACAAACATAATTAGCGTAGTAGGTTCGCACATGGTATATATCACGTGACGTGATAACCAACGACCTTATTCATGACAGGCAAGGGTAATCACATCTAACCAAGATCCCATCAACAATTATTAATGCGTGAGTAAAATAATTTTGAAAAAACCCTTCATCGACCTTTAATTCACGGTGCACGAGTGACCCAACCGCTCAATTTAAACATGCATAACATTATTCAGCGTGCACAATCAATCTAAAACTTAATCATTCATTGACACTAAAATTTTCATCACGTAAGAGTAAGCTATCCAAAAATTTGTGGTGCAACAAAATCAAGTACTCCATCGTTTGTTCATCAACTAGTTACATAACTCATCACTCAATGTCACATTCTAGGCGCAAGACCATGTAATCATGTCCGATCATACATCTACATTTAATACAAGCGCACAAAATCTACTCAATTAACCAATCATACATCACGTTAGGATTCAAGGTGCAAGGGTCATCTCATTACTGAATCAATCCAACAACAACCTCGCCTAAAAATTTAATTGACAATGGAAAGAGATAGTTCGCTCAATGATAAATAGATAAGGCATACCTAGGAAGAAGGTAGGAAATTGGCTCAATATCAAGTCTTGGTTGAAGTCCTTCAATGAATACTTTTATTGAAAGTCAAGGAATAAACTCTCGTTGATCAATAAGTGAAGAGAGGTGTTTCTCCAAGAAAACCTACCCAAATAAAGATACAAATCTTAAGGGACAAATACACTCATAAACTTATACATAAAAAGTTAAAAATGATGAGTTAGGCAAGAGAAACAAAAATAAAACTAGAATTCTAGAATCCAAAGACCTAAGTTAGGAAACATGCAGCATTGGAGGGGGGTGAATTAAACAAGGGACATGTGTTGAGACTGAGATGATAGGGTTATTGACCCACTAGAATTACCCCTTACACACAACCGATGCTTCGGTATTCCCTTCGCTAGCCCTTGATTTTGCTAGTCAGAGGAACGACAAGGGGATCTCCACATGTTCTTATAAATTAAAAATTGTACAGGGTGAGGACGATTCCAGGGAGCGCGTCCTGGTGAATGCTCCATGCGTTTAGGTAAATTAATAATGTTCAAGGGGTAGACACAACTAGGGTACGTTTTCTTGAGCAAGATAAATGCAAAACACTAATTAATAGTGGGCATAGATTTGTTGCTAGTGGAGAAACCCCATAAAAAAAAATGCTAATTAAAATTCCATTCTTTGTTTCAAGTCGTTGTCTCATAGATGATTCAATCGCTATCTTAAATGATTTCCATTTTGTTTTCAAAACAAAACGCATAAGTAACTAAGTCATTATCTAATAAGGAGCTAGTCATGTGTATAACGTTGTGCAACTACGTTTTTAAAAGTGAAATTTGAAGCTTTACAAAAACGATATCTGCCCAGAAAAATCACAGAGGTAAGTTCTATGAAAAATATAAGGGTAAATATATTGATTAACCTATTGTTATCACCATCTAACCACAATTTCAAGGTCTATTAAAAAGAAATTTCATAGAGAAAAAAAATGATAATGGATGAGTTACATAAAGGAAAATCATTGAGTTTAAAAATACAAATATTGTAGTCAATATATTAAAAATGTAGTCTAATATTAATCGTTGTAATTGATAGGTATGATTCTCTATATAATGAATTTCACCACTGTCCCTTAACTGGAACCAATATAATAAATTAAACTAAAGCTAAAATAACATTTCGATCTATAAACTATTGACTACGATTCGCTACATACACTAATTTTTTTTTGTATAACTCTTGATAAATATTGCTGAGTTAAATAAAGGTATATACATCTATTGAATTTCGTTGTAATAATTCATAGTGTTGTCTAAAAATAGATGTTACTATATCCTTTGAATTTGTTGTCCATAAAGATTCAACGCAGTCACCCAATATGTAAAAAAATAACTCAGTAATAAAGATTAAAATCGCAGTTGCCCAATACATAAAAGTCACGGTGTAAAAGAAATACAATTGCAATAAACAATTAAAGCACAGTTATTCCACAATACCAAATGCTCAGATTTACCATTCAAGATATCGTTGGGGTATATCATTCGATCATGCAGAGTTTTAACAACCAACATGCAAAGATACTCATTCACAATAAGGCTCGAGACCAATCATTCATTCATGAATCAATCAACGCAGTGATAGTAAGGTATATGGATGGGCAAACTTTATCCTTCACTCATCATCCATGCACAGAAAATAAAAGCATTAGAATCTATATGTCTATTAACACCGAAGTGATGATCATCAATTCGTCTCCTGCCCGACTGCTCAGGCATGGACTCATGATCTAGGGATAAGGAAGGAAGCTAAAGCACAATCTCTTCATAATAATTAATAAAACAAACAAAAGAATCATATCAATCAGGGAATGGGTTACCAAGGAAATCAATTCAAGCAGCGAGCGAAAGGCTATGATGAATTTAAGTTCTCGATTAAAATGCTAAGTAAAACACATTTCTCCACAGAATAGAAGTACAATAATGAAAGCGCAAGAAAAATAATAATCTACCATTCAAATGAATGCATATGTATCGTAGCCCAAGGCGATAGCTCTGAGTCATTGTCCTATGCGTGCTCTGTCCCGCTCCTACTTGTTAACTGATGTGACTTCATCGGTACCTCCCATCCAATGCTAGGGGTACTCTTCCTCCTCCTGATCCCCCATGAGCCGCAAAGGGGCCACGCACACTATAACAGAGAACAACTAGCTCCCAACTCACCTCGCAAGGTTGAGCTACCACTCATTACCCAAGCTAGATATCCCAACTCCCACAAAATAAGTTAGTGACGACAAAAATTCTATGGCGTAACGTTACGCATAAATATCAGATCCATACTCCTCCTCCTCCTTCATCCTTTTTATAGTGTTTTTAAGTGATTTCTTTCTTAAATTCTCATTTAATTTATTTTTCATTATTTTAATCAGAAAAAGCCTCCATCATACACATGTCACCCATCCCCCTAGTTGCACCAGAAATTAATTTCATTATTTATTTAATTATTCATATTTCCCTCACCCACCAACAACTTTCCTAAAATCGCTCCTTGATGTCTCCATATTCCCTTACACATTTTAAATGACTTACGCTTTTACTAAATTCCTAGTTGAGTTCATAATTAGAAAGTTCTTAAAAGCAAGATTTCTTAATAAGTTAGTCATTCAAAATTTGTGTTACGTTTCTCTTTTTGTTTATGTTTCCCCTTTTTCCCTTAATTTTCTATTTCTTTTAAGTTTCCCTCTTTTCCCTTTTTAATTAAAACTCAAATTAGCAAGTGTAGAAAAAACACCCTTTACCCCTTTTTCTTTTTATTTAATAAAGTTTAATTAGAATATGTAGATAAAATAATCATTCCCCTTTTAAAATTTTAATCCCCCAAAATAATTTGATTCTAATAAATTAATTGAATTTCTTAACCACTTCTGGTTACGAGTTTAATTATGATTATTATTTTTTAACACAAGTGTCACTTAGACCTAGATTTTAATTTCACTAGGTTGGGCGACATTTATATTAAGAAAAAATTGGTTTTAAATCTTACTTGCCACATCATTCGTTCTAAGGTCGTCTAGGTTTATTCACTTAACAGTTAAAAACATGATGTTCACTTCAAGACGCACTAGGTGCTCCAAGGGTGCCACTCACCTCTTTGTGTTTTCCTTGCGCGACGTTCCCTTCAGGACCCACCACGTGCTCCAAGGGTGCCACTCCCTCCTTTCATTTTCCTTTTGGGGCGTTCTTTTCAAGACACACTACATGCTCCAAGGGTGCCACTTGCCTCTTGACTCACTTTGTAGACATAAAAAATCCCTAAAGTCAGTACTACGCCACGTGATATTGTGGGAGACTAAGGGCCTCTAAGGAATAAGGCCCCTACCTTATTGCGCGCCCCTTAGAATCATCATGAGGGACTTATGCAGTTTTCCCTCACAGCATCATGGGTCTTCTCGAACTAGATAATTATTAACCTACATTTCAAGCCACAACGAGAGTGCTAGTAGGCTACGACAGGAGTTCTATCCACACCTCTCCCTCAAAGTCTCTCATTGTCATGCATGACCCCTCTACTACACATCTGAGTCTCGTCGGCAAGCTATCGTCAACCTCTATCATCAATGAATCATGTCAACAATAATAACCAATCATCATAACATCTAATCAAATGTACATATGTCATACAAAAAATAATCAAACTCCAATAGTCCACTCCCTTACTCATGTGGAGTCCAATGGGTTTCATCGATGCCTCTACATCCTCGAGGTCCAAATTCCTACACACTGAGGAGGATCAAGTCAATAGGACATGTCTATGTCAATACAACAAAATAACATGTCATCATATCCATCATGCCTCATAATCATAATCAAATGACCAATTGTATAATAATATGGATCTCTTGCAAGCAAGTGTCCTCAAAGAATAAGATCACTCAGTGCACGCAAGAGCGGGATGTTACAAAATATCCATAAATACTATAAAAGCACAACATTAAAATTATTGGTAAATACTCTAAAAACACAATATTAAAGTTATTAAAAAACAATACTAGAAACATGAAATAATGTCGTTCAAAAATCACAAATCTATATAAATCAATTTATTCCAAATTTAAATAATGAAAACCAAAAGGTATTAAACCCTCCTCAATTTCAATTTCAATAGGTGGTCGCTACCCAACTGGAGGCATAGCATGTGAAGGTTTGTCTGGTGGCGGTTGCGTAGTATAAAAGAAAGGTTTCAATTCATATTGAACAATGCAATTTTCGGACATACCCTGAGCTCCAAGTCTTAGTACATTATCTTTGAAAAAAAATTCGTGCATTTTCTTTGAACAAATTATCGATTGTTATTGACATACATGTTGAGATGAAACGAAGGATTATATCTCCCCAACATTGGGCGAGAGAGAAGATCACGCGAAAAATGTCTTTTGTAGCATTACCGAAAGCGTATCAATTTGTTGCAGATCCAGATGTAATATCATTTGACAAACTGGACAAAAGAGTCCAAGTAGCCAAGACAAAGACATTAGAGTTAGAGGAGACATTATAATCATTATACGAATCTTTTTCCCACGGATCCAGTTGTCCTGTAAAGTTTTGGTCTTTGAAACACAAGAAGAACTTCATATAAACTCGACTAGCAAAGGAATTTCCACAAGTTTGTAGAATGCTATCATTTTCTTGTTGTGAACAACTAGAGCATTGGTCGATAGTTGCGTATCCCATGCATTGGAGGAGGGCATATTCATGTTTAACCAAACTATGTGTTATTTTCCTTTCATTCGAGGCAACTAATTGTTGCAGCAGCTAAGACGAAGAGTGGTGGTCGAATATTCCAGATTACAGCGGGACCAGTAATCCAAACGATAGTACGTTGGCGAGTCTCCAAAGTGTGACATTAGTGCACACACACTCTACAATAGCTCTTGGCCCATGGGAAATGTTTCTCTGTTAATTCAATAGATGCGCTCCTCTCGTTAGCACAGTACCAGGTCACTAATGGGATTCTTAGTCACCTTAATGGGGGTTTATTTCCCCTTGCCTTATTGAAGTCATCCGGGTCTTTTGGCACCTTCTTCCTTCCTCCTTTGTAGTCATCTACGTCTCATCATCCCTCTGCAGAAATAAACTTGGGAGCTAACAAAAACAATATGGAGGTTCATGTACCTCCAGTGATGGAGAGGGATTTCCAGGCTGACCCATTGCAGCAAAGGCACAACATTCCATCTCCAGATTCCATGGAGAGAACAAAATAGGATCCCCCTGAGGGGCACTGGGGATTCTGATTCATAGAGGAGATACCTCCAACGAACCTAGCTCTGGTTCAGGAAATTCCCAAGGCCTCCACGAGTGTGATTCCTTCATGCACAGATGACTACTCTCCACGACGTCTAACAACTCCAACTCCTCTTTGAGTTGTGTGAGGATGTCTCAGATCAACAAAGGAACAACTCCAACTCCTCTTTGAGTTGTGTGAGGATGTCTCAGATCAACAATTTCGCTCGGACATTATCAATCATAGGATGGATGCTCTTTTCTGTTCCTCCTGAAGCCAGCCTACTCATTCTCGTTTTTGAGTCTACCGCCATCCTTTCTCCTTAGCTCCTGAGTGGAGGCCGCCTTCTTATAATTTTTAAATTTATGGGAAATGCCCTTAATTATCTTTATATCGCTTTTAGATAGTTGCTAGTTTTGATAGGCCTTAGACTCAGCCAACCAGCTTATGTAGGCTCTGTTAAAAAAAATTCATTTTGTTAATATCCCCCAAGGTAGTTTTGGACTTTTAAAAGATGTATTAGATAAGCCAATTCACATGTCAAATCCAACTCGTTATTAAGAGTAAGTGTAACGCATGCCAACTCTGCAAATGAAACACGTTTCTCTTAAAAACTATATATATATATTTATTTATTGAAAAGATGGAAGTGTGATTTAATGAAATTTATAAAATTTAATTGTTTTATTTTAAATAATATTTAATAAATCATAATATATATATATATATATATTAATTATTAATGCTTAAATTTGTATTGAAAATTAAAATCTATATTATTTATTCTCAATTTTTTTTTGTTTAATGGAACGGGTAATTGATAAGTATTAAGTACAAATAACTAGAAAAACAATACCTAAAACAAAACTTATCACTTAAATTTTTATTAAAAAAACTTATGAAAGATAAGGGAAATTCACTATCCAAAATTACAATCTTCAAATGGATAAAACACAATCCTAGACTGTATATGTGCCGTGGGAAATACTATATGAATAAAAAGCACATTTCACTGTAATGTTTGAAACTTATTTGAAATATGCCACTAATAAATGGTCGTAGGTTTTAAATGGATATCGATACTGCAATGAATTAAGATCCTTGTCCTTGGTAAAGTATCATGATCCGGTTATTCATATTTTCGTTGGGTCCTTCACAGGTTTTCCAAGTGGCACACGAAAGCAATCCCAGTCCAACTGTTGAGATGACGCTTTCATCTATGTTATGCAGAACTTCTATTGGGTATTCTTCGGAAGCGAGGCTTCACAGTGACCTACTAAATTTGGTGACAGTTGCAGTGTCATTGTAGTATGGAAGCCTAGGAAATATGGGACGCATAGAAATTTGGTGTCCCATGTACTCTAGAATAGTAGTAGCGGTGTTGTTATCGAAAGCACCTGATCCCCAATTATTATAATCTCGGGCGGCCATATAGTATTTTCCCACCGACTGGTTGGCCGTTAGAAGAACATCTGTAGTTTAGCCGGTAGAAATGAAGATTACAATTGTTTTGTATGGCTTGGTGTAACAAGCATACACAACTACAACTGTAAATTCGTGGGCTACAATCTTGAAAAAGTGCCCACTACTGAGTGCAGCATTGACTAATACAAACGATAATACGTTGGCGAGTCTCCTAACCAGATACACTTCCGGTAATACTACAGACCACTTGTTTCGCTCGATCTTCGCTTTGCCCCAGTGCTGGGGAGATACACTCCTTCCCGTCTTCTCAACATTCCTGTCAAGAACAATCATTAATTAATATATTAGTACTTTTGTACACTTATGTAATATTATATTAATGTATTTATATATTATTAATGTATGTCTTCATTACTATTAATATATATTTTTATTATTACTTTATTAAATGTATTAATACATTGCTAATGTATAATAATGATAAAGAATGTAAAATTGTTAGGAAATCCATTAGGGATGTTTCTCATGAGTCCTTAAAACTTGATAAGATCAATACTTACAAAGCCCTAATTGAAAGAAAAAAAAAGATGCGATATCAATAAAAGGCAAAAACAACTTTCACAACTATACAAGTTGGATCCTAATAAGTTCTGGAGCCAAATTTTAAAACGAAATACTAAAGAAAATAATAGGATTCCCTTAATGCACTAGAATTCCTATCTTAGAGGTATTTAATAGTTCTCTAATGCCATGGACACCATTCCTATTGTCCCTACAAAGGAAGAAGTTTTTTCTTTAAATGACATAGAGTTCGGGGTTAAGCAACTCGCAAATAGGAAAGCTAAGGACATTGAAGGCTACCAAGCTAAAAATTTTAAAATCAGAGGGCCAATCCTTATCCCTCACATACACAAGCTCTTCAATTTAGCAGTCAAGCACGGCTTCCCTAAACCCTGGAAGCAAAGCCTCATTGTTCCTATTTTTAAAAATGGGGATAAAAACATTCCCTCTAATTATAGGACCATTATGATTAGCCCGATTTTAGCCAAGCTTTATGGAATTATTTTGGAAAAGAATATTAGCATTTGGATAGAAATTCACAGTAAAAGAGCTAAAGGCCAGGCCAAGTTTAGGAGATATCATTCAACTGTGGACCATATTGTTACCTTTAGTATCATTGCAGAGGAGTTCTGCAATACTAAAACCAATATTTTTTGTTGTTTTGTTGACTTTAGAAAAGCTTTTGACATGGTTCCTAGGAAAAACCATTGGAATAGGTTGGAAGAGATAAAAGTGCCTCTCGAGTTGAGGGTTGTTGCAGTAAGGATGTATGAGAATATTATTGCTATGTTTAAAAACACTGAGGGCTGGTCAAAAGAGATTAACTGCAATATCGGAGTCAAACAAGGTTGTCCCTTGTCTCCTACCCTTTTTGGCATATACATTGATAAATTAGAAGAATGATTGGAAAATGCAGGTTGTGTTGACCCTACTCTCACTGGTATAGTCATCAATCTTCTTCTTTATGCCGATGATATCGTTTTTATGGCAAGGAGTCCCCATGATCTTGAAAACCAACTAAGAATCCTCAAGGATTTTTGCTCCAATATGGGTCTGATTGTTAATAGTGATAAGACTAAGGTCATGATTATTAAATCCAATAATATCCCTTATGATACCTTGGTATATAAAAACAACAACCTCGAGGAAGTGACTTCATAAAAATATCCTGGAATTTATATTCACCACAAGCTTAATTGGAATTATAGCATTGAGAAAATGATTATTGGGGAATGGAAAGCTTATTATGTGCTTGAAAATGATTGTAAATCAGTTGAACTTTGGAGTTGGGATAAGAGGAAACTCCTCTTTGAGACTCTTGTTACACCTGTTATTCTTTATGGATGTGAAGTCTGGGGTTGTAGTATCTCTCATGAATCGTGGAGAAATATAGAGAAAATACAAAAGAATTTTATAACCTATAATCTCAAAATTAAATTAAATACGCCCTATCCCATCTTCCTCGTAGAAACAATCCTCTTCCCCATTGAGAGCATGGCTATGAATAGATACCTAATGTATAAGAACAAGTTAAACAACATGGAAGACAAGAGGCTACCTAAAATTGCTTCCAAATCAAGTCATAACCACCATTGACTCAAGAGAGGTTGGCATAAAGACTCCCGATCTTGGCTAAACTATTGGGGAATCATGGAAGAAACCATTTTGCAGAATAAAGATATTATTAAAAAAAATGTCAAATCAAAATTTAAGGAAAAAATGTGGTGTGATAAAGAGAAGAGTTGGAGGAAAAAATAAAATTAAGGTATTGTAAAGATGCAATCAACCCTAATCTAGAATATCAAAATTATCTATTTGTTTTGTCAAGTGTAAAGAAAGAAATAAACATTGCTAAGATAAGAACAAATTCTCACGAGCTCCATAGTGAAATTGGGCGTTGGTCAATTCCTAAAATGCCATGGGATGAAAAAGTGTGTCACCTTTGTGACACTAATAAGGTTGAAGATGAAAAACACTTTCTCTTAGATTGTCCATCCTATACCCATATTAGATCTCATTCTCAAAATATTTATCACACTACCAACCTTCCTAACTTCTTAACTCAACAAAAGTATGGTGATCTTGGAAATCTTCTCTTAATGCTTTTCGAGCACAAAAACAAAATTCTAAAGAATAACAAGTAATCACTTACTCTCTTAAGGTCCAATAGACCAGTTAGATCTTAGTGGACGTTAATCATTTTCATCATCATAAAAAAATGTTTTACTTAATTAATTAATAGGTTATAGTATTTCTTTGTTTTTGCTTATTGGAATATCTTAATGTATAAATTAATTAATATAATATATTACTAAAGTATTTATTAATTAACATGTTACACTAATACATTACATTATGAATTAATATATTAATACTTAATTTATACATTATATTAAAGTGTTAATTAATTAATAAGTTTTATTATTTATTTGTTTTGCAAATTTATAAATATATAATCTATGAACATATTTTTACAATATATTATTAAGATATTTATTTATTAACATATTACATTAATACTTTAATATATTATTAATTCTTTGTGTTTTAATACATTAATTAATAAAAGGTTAATATATTTATTAACAAATATATTAATTCTTTTGTAAATTTATGTAATATTAATACATTAATATATTATTAATGTATTTTTGTATTATTATATATATATATGTTATATTATTTGTTTGTGTTTAGTTTAGTATTATTTTATTATTATTGCATCTAATACTTTATTGTTATTTTTATTTACTTTATTATTTTATTATGGTATGTATTATTTTATTTTTGATTAATTAATATTTAATTTATTATTTATTATTAATTATTAATTTTAATTTTAATTAATAATTGAGTAATTAATTATTAATAATGAATTACTAAATAATAATTAATTAATGTTTTATTATTTTAAGTTTGATATGTAAAAGTTGTTTTGAGAGATAAAGTCAATCTATAATAATTATTGTTATATCTTTTTTCTCTTTTTTTCAATATGATCACTCCACCACCTATTCCAAAAACTCATCCTGACAAGGGGAGGCCCTTCAAAATCACCCTAGAGATCCTTTACGATTATATGGAAGCAATAGAAAGAAGAAGAGAAGAGAGAGATGCCAAAATCCAAATAGAGTTAGAAACATTAGAAAAAAAGAGTGAAGAATGAGAGGTAAAACTCCAAATAGGGCTAGAAGCAATGATTGATAAAAGAAAAATTAAAAATATCATTGAAACTCAAATAGAGGATAGATTCTTAGGGTTCAACAGTGAATTGAAAACAATGAAGGATAGAATTCAAGAAATGGAAAAACATAAACAATCAACCCAAGAAGGAGGGGTTGACGAAAATCACAACTTGAGAGATAGGATTAAAGAGCTAGAAGAAAAACTAACCAACAATTTGACCCTCAGTAATACGGAAAACAAATTGGATATCAAACCCATCAAAGAAGAAATGAACAAGCTAATCGAACTGGACCATGAGCATAACAAAAGAGCCTTGAACCTCATAATTTTTGGTATAAAATAACAACAAGAGGAGGATACACTAGCAATAGTAAAAGAAGAATTAAAAAATAAATCAAAAATTGATGCAACTTACCTCATAGAAGAAAAGGGGTTAGGAAATATAATTGATCACAAAGATAGGTTGATTCGTGTCAAAGTAATTTTTAACGACCATAAATATAGCATACTTAGTAAATCTTAGAGCTTAAAAGGGTTAGGAATATTTATAAATGAAGACCTAATTCCCGAAGACCAAGATGAATTAAGGAAGGAAGTTCAAAAGGTAAAAGAAGCCAGGAAGGAAGGAAAATGGGCAATAATTAGAAATCGAAAAGTTATTGTTAGGTATAGAGACCAGAAAGATAATAACAAATAGGAATTTAGGACACTCGTGATCGTTTTTTTGAATTGTCATGGCTTTCCATGGTGCAAAGGTCCTATGATAAGTTGGATCTCAAGTGATATCGATATTATCTGTCTAGCATAAACTTGGGAGCATGAGGATTCTAAGGTCCCTAACATGGAAGGATTTGTCTTGTGGTCGGTATGGAACAAAAAATCTCACCGTAGAGGGATAGGAGGCATAGCTTGTTATATTAGAAAGAACATTTCTCCTCACATTCAACTTCATAAGATTGACCCTCTTAATCAATACATTTGGATAGAAATTTTAGACACCGATGCTAAGAAGATGTATATAGAAATTTGTTATTTTTCCCCTATTAATTCTATTTTTTATAAGATTTAAATAATCTAGATAAAAATTGTCCCTATAATAATTTAGAACAAGATGTTTATAATTTGAAAATGAAGGTAATATCCTCCTGCTAGGAGACTTTAATGCTAGGACTGCAACTAAACAAGCTACTCTTTTAAGTAATGACCCCAACCATGATCCTTTATGGCTAGATGAGGACGTTGTTTTATCTAATAGCTACAAAAGAGGCTCTGACAACCTAATTGAGAATTTGTTTGGTACTGAGTTGGTCAAGCTTTGCAATGGAGTAATGAAGTGGCAAAAACTCCAACCATATGACCTGTATTCATGGGATAGGTAGTAGTGTTGTAGATTATGTGATATCTGATATCCCCATTTCCAACAAAATAACAACTTTTGACCTTTTAAATGACCATGATCTTGACTCTAATCATAAACCTTTAACCCTAACTCTAAAATTTTCCATGCATTTGAGCACCATTGAAGAGAATTCTGATAATCAGAGGAATTTGTGCTTTGAAAAAAGTAAAGTTGACATTTTGTTAAAGGATTTAAGTAGTAAATTAAATCTCCTAAATTATAAGGACAACATTGAAGAACTCTATCATAATTTTACAACTACCCTTTCCACTTCTATTAACAAGTTCTCTATCGAGGTGTCCTATAAAAGGAATAATAGAATCACCAAACCTTGGTATAATAAAGAATGTAAAATTGTTAGGAAATTCCTTAGGGATGCTTCTAATGAGTCGTTAAAACTAGATAAAATCAATACGTACTTGGAATACTAAAGAAAATAATAGGATTCCCTTAAGGACCTGGAATTGCTACCTTAAAAGTCTTTACGAGTTCCCTAATTCCATGGACACCATTCCTATTGTCCCTATAAAGGAAGAAGTTTTTTCTTTGTATGACATAGAGTTAGGGGTTAAGCGGCTCGCAAATGGGAAAACTAAAGACATTGAAGACTACTAAGATGAAATTTTTAAAATCGAAGGGCCAATCCTTATCCCTCACATACACAAGATCTTCAATTTAGAAATCAAGCAGGGCTTCCCTAAACCTTGGATGCAAAGCCTCATTGTTACTATTTTTAAAAATGGGGATAGAAACATTCCCTCTAATTATAGGACCATTGTGATTAGCCTAATTTTAGCCAAGCTTTATCGAATTCTTTTGGAAAAGAAGATTATCCTTTGGCTAGAAATTCACGGTAAAAGAGGTAAAGGCCAGGTTGGGTTTAGGAGATATGTTTCAACTGTGGACCATCTTGTTACCTTTAGGATCATTGGAGAGGAATTTTGCAATAATAAAACCAATATTTTTTGTTGTTTTGTTGACTTTAGAAAATCGTTTGACATGGTTCCTAGGAAAAACCTTTGGAATAGGTTGGAAGAGATAAAAGTGCCTCTTGAGTTGAGGGTTTATGCAATAAGGGTGTATGAGAATTTTATTGCTATGTTTAAAAACACTCAGGGCTGGTCAAAAGAGATTAAATGCAATATCAGAGTCAAACAAGGTTGTCCCTTGTCCCCTACCTTTTTTGGCATATACATTAACAAGTTAGAAGAATGCTTGGAAAAAGTAGGTTGTGTCGGCCCTAATATCACTGTTATAGTCATCAATCTTCTTCGTTATGCCCATGATATCGTTCTTATGGAAATGAGTGTTACAAGGGAAAAACACTCCATGGCCATGGGTAAAGAAAAACAGACAGGTATGACTCCAGAAATCAAGTCAATTACAACATGCACTATATAAACTAATGTGAAATACGAGGAAGAAGCCTACCTTGATATAATCGTTTGATATCGTTCCACTGTTGAGCACTTTGACCCAAAGCTTTACACCTACAAGAATTTCTCAACAAACAAGCTATGCAAGTATATAGTGACAATATATAAAATGAGTTAGCACATAAGATAGCACAATCCATTAATAAACATTACAAACATGCCCATGGATAATAATAATATATTTTCAAGATATCAATAGGATAGGAAAGTAGTATTTCTATTAATAATTGATCAACAAAAGTATCAACATTACAAACTTCTGTCTTGGCACGGTTCGAAACCAAGAATCCAAGCTCCTTCCAACTAGGTCTCCACCACTTCAATCTTCCACCAAAGGAAAGTTCATAGCAAAGAGAGAATGAGATCCTCTTGACAATAAGGGAAGATCTTGGGGGTTGAATACTATGTTCAGACTTGAGGTACAAAGGGATGCAGACTCAATAAGAAGTAATTTCTCCAGAGTAACTTTACTCTCAAAGTTGAATGCTTTCTCTCTCTTTTTCCATAGCTCGAAATTGCGCTCTTATAGCCTCCAGAATGCAACTGAAGGCCCGAGTCACAATGTTTCCAGTATATGGAAGGCCAAAGATCAAAGATCTTCTGTCGTGACATGGAAACTCAACGTCATTTTGTACTTTCTGGCACAAATCTCGATATACACGAGATGTAGTGGAGCATCAAATGTATACGCATCTTGCAAAGTAGTTAGGGAGCGTATATGTGGAAAAATATATATTTTTGGCTCTGGATTTATCAAAAAGGGGTTGATAAGTCTGCATAGGGAAATGGAAGAAGGCCCTCTGTGAAAGATAGCAATGGTGAGGAAAATCTTTCTATAACAGATGCCCCCTAATGTGTGAGATCATAGGAGTATCTGCGATGGTCGAAATACATTATAAATAACCTAGAAGTGGAGTGGTAGAGAACCAACTGGATGATCTCAATTTCTCATTACATTATGTACTGACTTTGCATCAATGGCTGTCAAAAATACAATGTTGATCCATGTGGATAATATAACAACAAGTGTTCATGGCTATGAGTAGGAAAATATAAACAGGGTTACATGCCAATAGCTATCATAGCCACGAACAAGGCCCAGTGAAACTAGTCTCAAAATCAATCAAAAGATATCTCTATACCATGGAGTACAATCTAATCTCCCATGATCGTTGAAGTCAAATAGGTACTAGTCCAATGAAATGGAAGCAACAACTCAAGAAAGTTTTGTCTACAAAGTGATGTCTTTGAGTCTTCAATACAATCCACCAATGGTGAAAGTCTACATCATGTGAATGAATGAGTTGAGGTCGAACACGATGAGACATCGTTTGATTATCAGTCATTGAGGTATATTGTTAACAAACACAAGATAGCCTACCAATGATGAAAGTAGGTATAAAGGAACTGAGTACATCTCTACAAATGTGAATAAAGGAGCTGGTGTCGAACACTTGAGAGATCCATTGAACAGGAGACACTGATGTATTCCTGTCTATCAATGGCGAGAGAGCCTACCACTAATGACTGGAAGTTTCAAGGTACTCATAAAACTATAGGTCTCATATCGAGAATACATGAGTTGAAGTCGATGGAAAGAGAATCGATGAAAGAAGATCATTAAGGCATCTCTCATCAGTCAGCATGAGGAGAAAATCAGGAGCTTCATGAGTTGGTGGAGATCAAATGAAGAACATCTTCATGAACCAACGATGCTATGTGTATTTCACATGTGCCAAATGTAGGTGGTACACAAAAAAGACCCTCTGAATAGCAGCCATTGATGAAAATTGCTGACAAAGGCAAGGAAACCACCAATACGGCTAATGGCATCCAAGACACTGCATTAATCCCAAAGTGTGAATAGATGTCTTGGCGTCAAAGACAAGGGAAACGAACCAGTCAACGACCTATGATGAAATGTTGATTGTTGGGTTCAAGGTGACCTACCGAAGATGAAAGCAGGGCCAGGGTGCATCATAAGACCAAAGTATCATGTGATTCTGAGAAAAACTGAGGGTATGGCCGACATGCAAAGTCAAGATTTTTGAGGAGTGGTCGACACACGTTTATAGACTTCCTTTGAACAAGAGCATGATACAGAGGAGGGAACGAGTGTGGAAACTAAGAAAAACTAGTTCCAGCAATAGAACGTACCTATGCTCAATGCAAGGAAATGAATGCGGGAGATGGACATTCGTTGTGATGTTCCCTCCAAGGTATAGGGTGTCAAATTGAAAAGGATATAAACAGGGCTCTGCTTGGTTGAGGATGCAAATGGCTTGGGCCATGGTTCATAATGCAAAGCGAGAAATGGATAAAGTCTCAATACTTCAAGCAAGGGCATGAGATGCAATCACAATTTAATGCCAAAAAATGTCATTTTTTATATCTTTTAGTCTACTTGGTGTGAAAAAAGGATAAACTTGTGTCAAATAGACATCTTTTCAAATACAATTTACGAGTGTGAAAAAGACAAGTTCACTCAGCGATCTCTTCCATTTTTGATAGTGAGTCGGAAAAGAGCTTAACTAAGACTCATGATCTTTCAAATCCAAATTTAACGAGTGTGAAAGGGATAAATCACCTGGCGATATTTTCAATTTTTAGTAACGAGTTGGAAAAGATCTTAACTAAGACTTGTTATGGAATATTCTAGGCCGAAAGTCACGGGGGAGGCCAAGGCTCCTGTACGAACCTTCTGTGGAATGTTGGTATCTTACGAAGAACCAACACAAGCTCAGGAGGACCCAAAGCTCTCCAAGTCAAGGAGGGAGAAGTTTTAATGGAGTTTATCGGCTCTGTGTTATATCATATAATGTCTCTGCTTGGAAAATACATAGGTGGAGGCACTGGATGCCCCACAAGACCATCCCAATCAAAGGGAACCTCGTCAGGACTTGGAGTGAGAGAACTCGGGAAGAGTAAAACTCTCTCTTGTTTAGAAGGTGAAGTGCTAGAAATGCTAAGGACATGGCATATAAGGTATAGAACTAGAACCAAAAGAGTGTGATCGACCAACAATTGCATTCGCACGATCACTTCCTTAGACTTGTCACTCTCCAAGAGATGAGTGGGTTCGATCGAAGATTACATCGATATGACCACTTCCTCAACCATTGGTTGAATAGGATGCGAGACAATAAGGTAAAGAGGTGCATCACCCCCAAAAAAAGGAGTGTTGTCAGTCAAAGATTGCATTGACATGGCCATTAGAGATGCAAGAAATCAAGGCCAAGAGACGTATCACCCCTGAGCATAGGAGAGGTGTCGGTCGAGTATTGCATCGACACAATCACAGATTGAATGGGATGTGAGACAACAAGGTCAAGAGACGCATCAACCCCTAAAGGAAAAAGGGTGTCAGTTGAAGATTGCATGAGTGTGACTGTTGTATGAACAAAAGAAGGAATAGAGTGTTGTGAAACCATAGATGCATCAGAATGTGAAGGGCCCTTAGGTGAGCCCCACGCTTCTGGTATCCCAACAGTAAAAGTACACAAACGAGTAAGGTGACTTCCTTCACAAGTCCTGCAAAGGAATCTAGGCTTACGGCCGAGACGTCTAGGCTTCTCAATTATATGAATGCCCACAGCATGACTTGGAGTGGCTGGTGAAATGCTCCCAGCATGACTTGCAGAGGCTATTAAAAAATCTCCAACATGACTAGGAGAGGTTGGTGATGAATCATGTTGGCAGCCAATTCATTTTTTTAATTTCTCTTAAAAAACGTTGCCTACACCTTTTGTCTCGTTAATGACAAATCATCGTCGCATTGTGCTTCTAGAAATTTGTTTCATTTTTGCGACAATTGCAATTTGGTTTTGATTTGATTTTCACAACTGAAAGTGTGAAAATACCTTTTTCATCGTTTGGACTGTAGTTGTCTTTTATTTATTTCTCCGAAAGACACTTGACCATTGGTTTATCGCATGACTGCAAAAGGTTTTTCAAACTCGTGTCCTTTAGCATACCCGTACCTTCATTGCGCATTTGGATCTGTTTGATTACTAAGCCTTTGAGCATGAAGATTTACTGGTTTTATTCTGATCTTATAAAAGTTATGATGGATTTGGTCTTATATGCTTTTATTCTTATTGCTATGGGCTCTTGACTCATCTATTAYATGAGAAATTCKTGATTGCAATGTTCTAAAAACTTTGGAATATAAACATTTRATTGCACAAACAAATGCATTGGAAAATTCATAAGGTMAATTTGARRAATARCAATGGTTTGAGGGYGCGTTGATTAAATCTTTTGGATTTTRATTCTAARTYGATKVKTGGACATATTKTTTTATGRGTTGATATTTCATTGAGHGATCAATAKTTTTAAACTATGTATTGGCATTGATTAAATTTAACCTTGGTGTAAAACGATTGATTGACACGATGGATATGGTGTTGGATTGAATTGTACACTTGGAAATGGATGTAACGTATGGTGTTGGCTCTGTTTCGGGTGAATGGCACGTTAGTATGATGATACACCTATTTTGTTGGCCGCTACGCATGGTATAAATGATTATGGTTTTAACAACACTGTACTCAGCAATTAATACAATGCGTGGCGGTGGTAATCCCACCACCTTCGCACGCATGCAGTTAATTCCAATCTCTTCGAGCATTGAAGCTGTCAAACCCTATCATTTTTTACTCTGGGCATTGTTTCATTCAGTTAGAACCCTACCATGTACATAAGCCATGGCTCCTGTCGTAAGGGTTGAGCCCAACGGGTGCCAATCACTATTAACATTTGATGGTGCATATAGCGACCTGGAAGATCACGGGTGGCTCGCTTTCATAAAGAAGTTCGATGGTTATAACTTCACAGTGGCTCGGCAATTTTCTTTGTCATTCGATGGCTGCCAAGCCAAAGTTGGAGATGTCCAGCTTGAAATCACTGAACAGTTTCTCAGCTTGGCAACCAGCCTGCCTGTCAAGGGACAAAAATGGTCGAAAAGTTGCAAGGTAGATGATGTCCCATGGACATTACT
>ML776752.1:2435857-2473836 GCA_009831015.1 Picea engelmannii | reverse complement strand
GGCAAATTCGAATTGGCAATAGATATGAGGAGCAGTTGGAGGATATCTTAAGGATTTCACCTGCATTTTTAGTTACTTAGTTTAAGGGATTTTGGGATTATTCCCAGATTGTGTAAAACTGTTTACTATTATTCACAAGGATGCTTTACCTTGTGAGAAACCTATTTAAACTTATGATTTTGTAATAATCTAGGATCCTCAGTTTTGGGAGAACAAGGATATGTAATGTTGATTCAAACTGGAGCAGAATGGATGCGTTGTTATAGCTTTTGCTTTTCAATATATCGACACTTTGTTCCAAGTTTTGTATATCATTTTGTTTATGGTTTAGTATTACTTTGCTATCTGAATCAAATTCAAGTGATATAATTTCTTATTGTTATACATATCTTATTGCTTTCAAAAAAGATAAAAAAAAAAACGTAACAGTTGTTGATTCAATTTATGAATGATAGCTTTGTCTTCTTTGTAGATTGAATTGTTATATAAGTTTGTTGCATAATAGGTTTCCCTTATTGCAGAGATTTATCATCATAAAACTGTTATGATTTATTTTATGTCTTGTTTGTCCTGTAACATACTTCAAGAAGCAGCATAGCTGATTGTTTTCGAGAAGCTTAAGGACTAAATGGTGTGAATTTCTTCCTCCAACCAGCTTAAGAAGTCATCCTACACAGGGCAGACTTGGAGCGTTTCCAGGTCAATTAGTTAGATGTTTACTGTTTATGATTAAGTAGTTTAATATAAATGATAGTTTAGATAGATTTATGTTACATTGTTTAATTTCAGTAATATATATTAGATTTTTTAATTTCAGTAGTTTGTGTTTCCTTTTTATAAAACATAAAAGATAAAAAGAGATTCTTGGCTGTCTCAGGGCAGCGAACGCATGAGTTTTGCAAGTTTTAATCAAATCTGTAGTTTGTCCATAGCGTACATTTGTGAATAAGTAATATCATAGTTGATAATTAGGCAGTTGATTTGAGTTATTATAATCATAATTAGTATCTTGTATATATAATAGTTAGTAGTTTATAGTTAGATTAGTGTAGTTAGTTCAGTTTGTTTTATTAGTTTCTAGTTTCGTTTATTTTAGTTAGTTTCTTGTATTCAGTTGTAGTTTAGTTTCTTTTATTTAGATTAGTTAGATTTCTTAGCTCATATCATTTCTCTTTGGTTTCCATACGAGACCTTAGGGCGGCCAACGGAGCCGTTAAACTCGTCAGGGTGGTCCATTCCAAACGGCTTGGGTTATTTAGACAACCTCGGACCAGTTCCACTCTCCCAGTTGACGAACGGTCAGTTTCGCCCGTCAACAAATCCCCAACATGAATAGTAGAGGTTGGTGATGAATCCCCAACATGACTAGCAGAGGTTAGTGATGGATGTGCAGTGCGACTAGTAGTGACCAGACATGTGCCCCCAGCATGACTTGCAGCAACTGGTTGCAGGTTTTCAACATGACTCGCAGAGGTTGTCGACCAATCTCCAACATGACTATCAGTGGTTGGTGCTATAATACCAGTATGACATGCAGTGACTGGACTGTCGCAGTGATGAATTGCGGCATTTGAGTCCAAGGTCTAAGGAGAGATTGGTTCTGAGAAATTGCAGGCGAGGAAGGATAGTATCCTCCTCCATACTGATTTGTAAATGGTTGTACGGGCATCGACACTAAGGAAGTTGCTTGAGAAAAGAAAGCGACATGAAAAGGGTTACTCATGTGAGGATATATGTTTCCCCTAGACGAAGGAAATTATTGAGGGGGGTTGCCCATAATACAAAAATAACTTCCCCTAGATAAAACACCAGAGGAAAAATGGAGGTCAGTCATGGGAAAAGTGTTTGTAGGAACCAACATGGTGGAAGAAGGATAGGTGGATGGAGTGTAATAAGTAGGATGGTTGCATAGTTGGGCACTTACTTCTCGCATAGTGGAATCGTACGAAGGAAGATTCCAACCTTCTACCATAAGAGGTGTTTGAAGGATATGACTCCCACCAAACAAAGAGGGATAAGAAGGAGGGATCATGACACCAGTCCCAAAACTTGTATTTGCATAAGGAGGAGAGACAAAGGATGGTAAGTGCGAAGACATATCAGACATACCATGTGAAAAATGATTAGAGACCTAATGCATTGACTAAGTACCATAATTTTGCATACCATTATAAAAAGTGGAAGGGTTCGTCCCCATGAAATGAGTAGGCAACATGGGGTGGGTAGCAGTAAATGAGGGCCCAAAAGAAAATCCACTATCCATGATAACAAATACTCAACACAAAATCCTATGGTCAACTAATAGTCAAAGATCATACCAAAAGTCAAAAGGCCAATATGCATGCAAACGAGCTAAAGTGGTTGAGTGGCCTCCCTCTATAAAGAAGGTATGTCTCATCCAAGAGGGACCAGAGACTCCCTACTAAAGTTTGGAGGTAAAAAAAATTGTTATAAGGGCCCTCGTAGGCTTAAGAACTAGTTGGTCAGATCCCCCGGGAGAGGTAATCTTCCATAAAGGTTGTGTGTTGTCCGACCCCTATTTGACTCAGGATACAAGAAGAATAGCCCCTGAAAATAACCTATGAGAAACCTAAGTCAGGTAACTAATCAACCACTCTATAACCGATGCATAGGCGAATATTCATGAGTTTGGATTACCATATGGGAAGGGTAGAAAATCTCAAAACCTTGAAAGTACGACCTCTCACAGAGGTATATATACCAGCAAGATCCCTAAATACGAATAAATACACAGAAATATCTT
This sequence comes from Picea engelmannii, assembly GCA_009831015.1. Lineage (NCBI taxonomy): Eukaryota > Viridiplantae > Streptophyta > Pinopsida > Pinales > Pinaceae > Picea > Picea engelmannii. The sequence goes on along the minus strand of ML776752.1, from coordinate 2,471,072 downwards.
TGACGTTAGGTGAGTATCCAAGGGTTATCCCTTCAACAAACTTCGCATGACCTCATGCTTAACTCTGATGTGAGTGGAGCCTCCTAATATTACCAGTTATACAATGGATTTATCAACTCCCTATATCAGACACATATGTTGATTTAATTTCCTTCGATAAGTTTACTCACAAAATCCTATTCCAAGGCACTAAATCCTAGGCTATTTTGTGCACCCTAAAAAGTAAAATCGTGACTAATCAATTTTAGTTTAAAGCGTAAATTGTGTTGTTCGTGATTACTCAAAGAGGGATGGAAATGAAACTTATGGTGTTATGACTCTGCATAAGAATAAAAATAGATATAATGCAAAGCCTAACTTTAACTTTTCAGTGAATGATATCTAAATAAAAACAGTGCACTCTTCAATTTTAATTCCGCAACTCATAAACAAAATGCAATCTTTCGCTAAATGTGCCAAGATAATGATACAATTTCAAAGAAAAAAATACCAACCAATGCAAAATGCCTTTATTTTTGTATTTTCAATGTATTTAAAAAAGAAAATGCATGGAATGATAAGCAACTTGATATATAACTTCTACTATGTATAAAATAAATCACTCAAGTAGAATACCAAGTAGCTAAGCAAATAACCCAACTACCAAGGTCAAGTCAAAAATGAAAAAAAAAGAGAAAGATGCCGCCCAAAAGTTCAACTCCAAAAAGGTTCCCTGTCATCCCAGATAATCTCAACAGGTACCACAGAGACCCAAGAAGGCTGAGTGATCCTCAAAACCTACCCAACAGTCACTAAACTAGGAAAACAAGAAAGGGGGAAGTGATATACACCCATGTTCAAGAGAAAATGGCGTATACACACTTCTTGTAGTGGGACAACAAGTGTATACATGTGGATGTCAGGGAAAAAAGGCCATATATCTTTTAAAACAAGGCTAATCAAGGTTAAAAGGATGAAAACTCAGACCCAAAGTGAACAGACTCTGTCCAATTGTGATACAATAAGAAATACAAAGGAAAAAGAGCAACGTAAGAAGGAAAAATACTTCAACCCTTAGAAGGAAGATCTCTCCCCAGTATGGTTCCCAATTCTTTTACAAGGGGAAAACTCTCTATGGCCAAGGGTAAACTACAACAGACATGTATGACTAAAAAAATCAACTCAATTCCAACATGCGCTATACAAACTAATGTTCAATACGAGGAAGAAGCCTACCTTGATCCAATCGTTTTATATCGTTCCACCATTGAGCACTTTGACCCAAATCTTTACACTTGCAAGAAGTTCTCAACAAACAAGTGATGGAAGTATATAGTGACAATATATAAAATGAGTTAGTATTTCATATAGCACAATCCATTAATAAACATTACAAACATTCCCATGCATAATAATCATATATTTGCAAGATATTGATAGGACAGGAAAGGAGTATTTCTATTAATAATTGATCAAGAGAAGTATCAACATTACATACTTCTGTGTCAGCACCGTTTGAAACCAAGAAACCAAGTTCCTTCCAACTGGGTCTCCACCACTTCAATACTCCACCAAAGGCAAGCTCATAGCAAAGAGAGAATGAGATCCTCTTGACAGCAAGGGAAGAGCTTGGGGGTTGAATACTGTGTTTAGACTTGAGGGACAAAGGGATCCAAACTCAATAAGAAGTAATTTCTCCAGAGTAACTTTTCTCTCAAAGTTGAATTCTTTCTCTTTCTTTTTCCATAGCTCGAAATTGTGCTCTTATAGCCTCCAGAATGCAACTGAAGGGCCGAGTCAGAACGTTTCCAGTATATGGAAGGCCAAAGATCAGAGATCTTTTGTCGTGACATGGAAACCTGACCTCATTTTGTATTTTCTAGCACAAATCCCGATATACGCAAGTTGTAGTGGAGCATAAAGCATATACACATTTTGAAAAGTAGTTAGGGAGCGTATAGGTTGAAAAATATATATTTTTGGCTGTGGATTTATCAAAAATGGGTTGATAAGTCTGCATAGGGAAATGGAAAAAGGCCCTCTATGCAAGATAGCAATGTCGAGGCAAATCTTGCTATAATAGATGCCCCCTAATGTGTGATATCATAGGAGTATATGTGATGGCCGAAATACATTATAAATAACCCAGAAGTGGAGTGGTAGACAACCAACTGGACGAACTCAATTGCTCATTACATTATGTACTAACTTTGTATACATGGTTGCCAAAAATACAATGCAGATCCATGTGGAAAATATACCAACAAGTGTTCATGGCCATGAGTAGGCAAATATAAATGCGGTTACATGCCAATAGCTGTCATAGTCATGAACAAGGCCTAGTGAAACCAGTCTCAAAATCAATCTGAAGATATCTGTATACCATGTAGTACAATCTAATCTCCCATGATTGCAGAAGTCAAATAGGTACTGGTCCGATGAAATGGAAGCAACATCTTAGGAATGTTGTGTGTACAAAGTGATGTCTTCAATTCTTTAATACAATCTGCCAATGGTGCAAGTCTACATCATGTGAATAAATAAGTTGAGGTCGAACACGATGAGACATCGTTTGATTACCGGTCATTGAGGTATACCGTTAACAAATGCGAGACAACCTACCAATGATGAAAGTAGGTATAAAGGAACTGAGTACATCTCTACAAATGTGAATAAATGAGCTTGTGTCGAGCACTTGAGAGATCTATTGATCAGGAGACACTGATGTATTCCCATCTGTCAATGGCGAGAGAGTCTGCCACTAATGACTGCATGTTTCAAGGTACTCATAAAACTCTAGCTCTCATATCTATAATACATTAGATGAAGTCGATGGAAAGAGACCCACTAAAAGGAGAGCATTGAGGCATCTCTCATTAGTCATCACGACGAGAAAAGCATGAGCTTCATGATTTGGTGGAGATCGGACGAAGAATATGTTCATGAACCAACGACCATGTGTGTCTTTTGCGTGTGCCAAATGCAAGTGGTACACCAAAAAGACCCTATGAATATATGCCAATGATGAAAACTAATAACAAAGGTGAGGAAACCACCAATAAGGCTAATGGCATCCAAGACACTGCACGAATCCCAAAGTGTGAATAGATGTCTTACTTTCGAACACAAGGGAAACTGCACGAATCCCAAAGTGTGAATAGATGTCTTACTTTCAAACACAAGGGAAACCACCCAATCAAAGACCTATGATGAAATGTTAATTTCTGGGTTCAAGGTGACCTACCATTGATGAAAGTAGGGCCAGGGTGCATCATAAGGCCAAAGCATCATGTGATTCTAAGACAAACTAAGGGTATGGCCGACATGCAATGTCAAGATTTTTGAGTTGTGGCCAACACAGGTTGATAGAATTCCTTTGAACAAGAGAATGAGACATACAGTGGACTTTGGCAGCATAGACTTAATGATTTGACAATTATATGCAAGAGGCATCCATAATGTTCTCTATAGTGGCTGGAAGATTAACCAATCAGTAGATAAAATTCTGTAACGAGATGAGCTTCCTAAGGCTATGCTAAACCCAAAATTATGATGACACAAGGACTCAATAACTTTGAGCTTTGTTCAAAGGCAACAAGACTCCTGCCAATTACAATATAGTACTCCCTTCTTGCCCGTCTTTTTTTGTTTTTTCATAACAATTGAATTCTATGATATAAATGAGGGAAGGAGTGTCGCAAGTAAGAAAAACTAGTTCCAGTAGTGGAACATACCTATTCTCAATGCAAGGAAATGCATGTGGGAGATGGACACTCAGTTTGATGTTCCCTCCAAGGTATAGGGTGTCAAATTGTAAAGGGTAGAAACAAGGCTCTGCTTGGTTGAGGATGCAAACTGCTTGGGCCATGGTTCATAACGCAAAGAGTGAACCAACTAAAGGCTCAATAATGCAATCAAGGGCATGAGATGCAATCACAATTTAACGCCAAAAAATGTCCTTTCTTATATCTATTAGTCTACTTGGTGTGAAAATGGGGTAAACTTGTGCCAAATAGACGTCTTTTCAAATCCAATTTACGAGTGTGAAAAACACAAGTTCACTTGACAATCTTTTCCATTTTTGATAGTGAGTCAAAAAAGAGCTTAACTAAGACCCACAATCTTTCAAATCCAATTTTAACGAGTGTGAAAGGGATAAATCACTCGACGATATTTTCAATTTTTAGTAACGAGTCGGAAAAGATCTTAACTAAGACTCGTTATGGAATATTCTAGGAGGAAACCCACGGGGGAGGCCAAGGCTCCTGTACAAACCTTCTGTGGAAAGTCGGTATCTTACGAAGAACTGACACAAGCTTGGGAAGACCCAAATCTCTCCAAGTTGAGGAGGGAAAATTTTTAATGGAGGTTATCGACTCTGTGTTATTTACGATAATGTCTCTTCTTGGAAAAGACATAGGCGGAGGCATTGGATGCTGCACAAGACCATACCAATCAAAGGGAAGCTCGTCAGGACTTGGAGGTAGAGACCTCAGGAAGAGTAAAACTCTCTCTTGTTTAGAAGGTGAAGTGCTAGAAATGCTAAGGACATGGCATAGAAGGTATAGAACTAGAACCAGAAGAGTGGGATCGACCAAAAATTGCATTGGCACGATCACTTCCTTAGCCTTTTCACTCTGTAAGAGAAGAGTGGGGTCGATCGAAGATTGTATCTATACGACCACTTCCTCAACCATTGGTTGAATAGGATGCAAGACAATACGGTCAAGAGGTGCATCACCCCCCAAAACAGGAGTGTTGTCGGTCGAATATTGCATCGACATGACCATTGGTTGAACAAGATGTGAGACAACAAGGTCAAGAGGTGTATCAAGCCTGAACATAGCAGAGGTGTCGGTCGAATATTGAATCGACACGATCATAGGTTGAACGGGATGTGAGACAACAAGGTCAAGAGATGCATCAACCCATAAAGGAAAAGGGGTGTTAGTCGAAGATTACATCGGCATGACTATTGTATCAACCAAATAAGGAATATAGTTTTGTGAAACCATAGATGCCTCAAAACCCGAAGGGCCCTTAGGTGAGCCCCACACTTCTGGTATCCAAACAGTAAAAGGACACAAATGAGTAAGGTGACTTCCTTCACAAGTTCTTCAAAGGAATCTAGGCTTATGACCGAGACGTCCAGGCTTCTCAATCATATGAATGCCCCCAGCATGACTTGCAGTGGCTGGTGACATGCTACCAGCATGACTTGCAGAGGCTAGAATAAAATCTCCAACATGACTAGTAGAGGTTGGTGATGAATCCCCAACATGAATAACAAAGGTTGGTGATGAATCCCCAACATGACTAGCAGAGGTTGGTGATGAATCTCTAACATGAATAACAGAGGTTAGCGATGGATGTGCAGTGTGAATAGTAGTGACCAAGCATGTGCCCCCAGCATGAATTGCAGTGGCTGGTTATAGGTATTCAACATGACTCACAGAAGTTGTCGACCAATCTCCAACATGACTAGTAGAGGTTGGTGATATAATGCCAGTATGACACCCGGTGACTGAAATTGTACCCCCATCATGACTTGTAGCGGTTGGTTGCAGGTTTTCAGCATGACTCGCAAAGGTTGTCAACCAATCTCCAACATGACTAGCAGAGGTTGGCATTACAATGCCAGTATGACACGCAGTAACTGGACTTGTTCCCCCAGCAGGACTTGTAGAGGTTGGTTGCAAGTTTTCAACATTACTTGTAGAGGTTGTCGACCAATCTCCAACATGACTAGTAGTGATTGGTGATATAATTCCAGTATGACACGCAGTGACTGGACTTGCGGTGGTGATGAATTGCGGAATTTGAGTCCAAGGTCCAAGGAAATATTTCTTCTAAGAAATTGCAGGCTAGGAAGGATCCTGGTTTACACCCTGTCCTTGTCCAGCAGGATAGTATCCTCCTCCATACTGATTTGTAAAGGGTTGTACGGGCATCGACATTGAGGAAGTCGCTTGCGAAGAGAAAGTGACATGACAAGGGCTGCTTATTTGAGGATATATGCTACCCCCAGATGAAGGAATTTCGTGAAGGGGGTTTCCCATACTACAAAAATAACTTCCCCCAGATGAAACACCAAAGAACATATGGAGGTCAGCCATGGGAAAAGTGTTTGTAGGAATCGACATGGTGGAAGAAGGATAGGTGGATGTAGTGTAATAAGTAGAATGATTGCATAGTTGGGCACTTACTTCTCGCATAGTGGGTTTCATAGGAAGGAAGATTCCAACCTCCTACCATAAGAGGTGTTTGAAGGATATGACTCCCACCAAACATATAAGGATAAGAAGGAGGCATCATTCCCCCAGACCCAAAACTTGTATTTGCATAAGGAGGTGAGACAAAGGATGGTAAGTGTGAAGATATACTAGGCACACCATGAGAAAAATGATTATCAACCCAAGGCATTGATTGAGTACCATAATTCTGCATACCATTATAAAAAGAGGAAGGGTTTGTCCCCATGAAATGAGTAGGCATCATGGGGCGGGTAGCAGTAAATGAGGGAGCAAAAGAAACTCCACTATCCATGATAACAAAGACTCAACAAAAAATCCTATGGTCAACTAATAGTCAAAGAGCATACCAAAAGTCAAATGGCCAATATGCATGCAAATGGGCTAAAGTGGTTGAGTGGCCTCCCTCACCAAAGAAGGTATGTTTCGTCCAAGAGGAACCTGAGACTCCCTACTAAAGTTTGGACGTAACATAATTAGTGATAAGTGCCCTCGTAGGATGAACAACCAGTCAGTCATATCCCCCTGAAGAGTTAAGCCTCCATAAAGTTTGTTTGTTGTCCGACCCCTATCTGACTCAGGATACAAGTAGAATAACCCCTGCAAATAATCTATGAGAAACCCAAGTCAAGCAACTAATCAACCAGTGTATAACAGATGCACAGGTGAATAGTCATGAGTGTGGATTACCATATGGCAGGGTAGCAAAGCCTGAAACCTTGAAATTACCGCCTCTCACAAAGGTATGGATACTAGCAAGATCCCCAAATATGAATAAATCCACAAGAATATCTCTGACGCTAGGTGAGTATCTAGGGGTTATCCCTTCAACAAACTTCACATGACCTCATGCTTAACTCCAGTGTGAGTGGAGCCTCCTGATATTACCAATTCTACAATGGATTTCTCAACTCCTTGTCTCAGACACATATGTTGATTTAATTGCCTTGGAGAAGTTTACTCACAAAATCCTATTCCAAGGCACTAAATCCTAGGCTAGTTTGTGCACCCTAAAAAAATAAAATTGTGACTAATCAATTTTAGTTTAAAGCATAAATTTTATTGGTCGTGATTACTCAAAGAGGTATGGAAATGAAACTTATTGTGTTATGACTATGCATAAGAATACAAATAGATATAATGCAAAGCCTAACTTAAACTTTTCAGTGAATGATATGCTAAATAAAAACAGTGGAATATTCAATTTTAATTCCGCAACTCAGAAATAAAATGAAATCTTTCGCTAAATGTGCCAAGCTAATGATAAAGTTTCAAATACAAAAATACCAACTAATGCAAAATGCCTATTTTTTTGTATTTTCAATGTATTTAAAAAAGAAAATGCATGGACTGATAAGAAACTTGATATATAAATTCTACTATGTATAAAGAAATCACTCGATCATAATACCAAGCATCTAAGTAGACAACCCAACTACCAAGGACAAGTCAAAAATGAAAAACAAAGAGAAAGATGCTGCCCAAAAATTCAACTCCAAAAAGGTTTCCTATCATCCCAGATAATCTCAACAGGTACCACAGAGACCCAAGAAGGCTCAGTGATCCTCAAAACCTACCCAACAGTCACTAAGCCAAGAAAAAAAGAAAGAGGGAAGTGATATACACTCTTGTTCAAGAGAAAAGGGTGTGTATACGCTTCTTGTAGTGGGACAACAAGTGTATACATGCGGTTGTCTGGGATAAAAGGGCATATATCTTTTAAAGCAAGGCTAGGAAAGGTTAAGAGGATGAAAACTCAGGCCCAGAGTGAAAAGACTCTGTCCAACTGTGATACGACAAGAAATACAAAGGAAAAAGAGCAACGTAAGAAGGAAAAATACTTCAACCCTTAGAAGTAAGATCTCTCCCTAGTATGGTCACCAATTATGTTACAAGGGAAAAAATCTCTATGGGAAAGGGTAAACCACAACAGACAGGTATGACTGTAGAAATCAAATCAATTCAAACATGCGCTATATAAGCCTACCTCGATCCAATCATTTAATATCGTTCCACCATTGAGCACTTTGAACCAAAGCTTTACACCTGCAAGAAGTTCTAAAAAAACAAGCGATGTAAGTATATAGTGACAATGCATAAAACAAGTTAGCACATCATATAGCACAATCCAGTAATAAACATTACAAACATTCCCATGGATAATAATCATATATTTGCAAGATATCGATAGGACGAGAAAGGAGTATTTCTATTAATAATTGATCAACGGAAGTATCAACATGACAGACTTCCATGTCGGCACGGTTCGAAACAAAGAAACCAAGTTCCTTTCAACTAGGTCTCCACCACTTCAATCCTCCACCAAAGGCAAGCTCATAGCAAAGAGAGAATGAGATCCTCTTGACAACAAGGAAAGATCTCAGGGGTTGAATACTGTGTTCAGACTTGAGGGACAAAGGGATGCAGACTCAATAAGAAGTAATTTATCCAGAGTAACTTTTCTCTCAAAGTTGAATTCTTTCTCTCTCTTTTTCCATAGCTCGAAATTGTTCTCTTATAACCTCCAGAATTCAACTGAAGGGCTGATTCAGAACATTTCTAGTATATGGAAGGCCAAAGATCAGAGATTTTCTCTAGTGACATGGAAACCCGACCTCATTTTGTATTTTCTAGCACAAATCCTGCTATACAGGGGTTGTAGTGGAGCATCAAGCATATACACATCTTGAAAAGTAGTTAGAGAGTGTATATGTGGAAAAATATATATTTTTGGGTCAGGATTTATCAAAAAAGGGTTTATAAGTCTACATAGGGAAATGGAAAAAGGCACTCTGTGCAAGATAGAAATGGTGAGGAAAATCTTGCTATAACAGATGCCCCCTAATGTGTGAGATCATAGGAGTATCTACGATTGTCAAAATACATTATAAATAACCAAGAAGTGGAGTGGTAGAGAACCAACTAGAAAAACTCAATTGCTCATTACATTATGTACTAACTTTTCATACATGGCTGCCAAAAATACAATGCATATCCATGTGGAAAATATACCAACAAGTGTTCATGGCCATGAGTAGGAAAATATAAACATGGTTGTATGCCAATAGATGTCATAGTCATGAACAAGGCCCAGTGAAACCAGTCTCAAAATCAATCTATATATATATGTATACCATGGAGTACAATTTAATCTCCCATGATCGCAAAAGTCAAATAGGTACTGGTCTGATGAAATGGAAGCAACAACTTAGGAAAGTTGTGTCTACAAAGTGATGTCTTCGAGTCTTCAATACAATCCGCCAATGGTGCAAGTCTACATCATGTGAATAAATGAGTTGAGGTCGAGCACGATGAGACATCATTTGATTACCAGTCATTGAGGTATACTGTTAACAAATGCAAGAAAACCTACCAATGATGAAAGTAGGTATCAAGGCACTGAGTACATCTCTACAAATGTGAATAAAGGAGTTGGTGTTGAACAATTGAGAGATCCATTGATCAGGAGACACTGATGTATTCCCGTCTGTCAATGGCGAGAGAGCCTACCACTATTGACTGCAAGTTTCAAGGTACTCATAAAACTCTAGGTATCCTATCTAGAGTACATGAGCTGAAGTCGATGGAAAGAGAACCATTGAAAGGAGAGCATTAAGGAATCTCTCATCACTCATCACGAGGAGAAAAGAAAGAGCTTCATGATTTGGTGGAGATCATACGAAGAACATGTTCATGAACCAATGACCCTATGCATCTTTCGCATGTGCCAAATGCAAGTGGTACACAAAAAAGACCCTCTGAATAGAAGTCAATGATGAAAACTTTTGACAAAGGCAAGGAAACAAATGTAATGTCCCTTTCCAAATAGGAGCTCTAGAGAGGAGGCCTAATGGTCTAAACTGCCCCGTTAGACTATAGCTAGGGCCAAAGAGGGGTAAACAGTGTTACTAGAGATCACTCTAGTCAAAGGTGTTATATTCGGAAAATGACATTGAGCTAAAAAGGGTTAAAAGTGTTTTTAAGTCATTATGAGCTAAAAATAGAAGTCAACAGTGAATTAAGGTTTCAGTAGTGATTTAGGGTTTTGGAAGTCAACAATGAATTAGGGTTTCGGCCCGATTTAGGGTTTTGGAAAGATATAAAGGAAGAGTCAGTGACCTAATTCATCATTATGAAGATTATGACTTATCATTGAGGAGAAAAGGCACATCTTAGGAGAGATACTTCAGTGTATTCTAGGAGGAAGACACTAGTTGGTTGATTTCGGTGTTGAAAGACACACCCTAGTCATCGGGAAGATCATCCAGGTCTTCCATCAGTATTCATTGATTCCACAGTGCTCCCATATTCCGGGTATTATCTTTTAGTTACTTATTTGTATTCCGGATAAGATCCTTTTGTCTTTTGATCTAGCAGAGTGTTCTTATTTTATTCAGTTGTAGTTGCTTATTTGTATTCTGGCTAAGATCCTTTGTCTATTGATCTAGTCGAGTATTGTCAGTTTATTCAGCCACATTCAGCCATTTTTTAATCCATAGAGATATAATAATACAAACTTTACAGTCGTTTGTCGTGTTTATTATTTGTATGATCATTTATATGTTGTAAACCTTTGATCCTACACACACATTAGTAGTTTTTCCTAGACTAGCCAAGTTAGGAACATTACAGTGGTATCATAGCTTTAGTCCTGCCAGCCTGAGACTAAAGACAATGAGTGAAGAAGAATACCCAGAGGGCCATGAACACATAGGTGATGAATATGTCACTTACAACAGGCATCAGGAAAGAAGGCACAGGCTTGATTTTCCCCTTTTTCCTCCTAGCTCAGAGGAAGAGGAAGAGGCACACAGAGAAGCAAAGAGAAGGGTAGAGCATGAGGCTGAGTGCGAGGCAAATAGGATGCTAGGAGATAGATATGAGCAACCAGAGGGAAGTGGAAAGGCCCCCGTAGATCCAGAGGCATCTTTCATGCAGGTTATCAACGATATGTTAGCTAGTCAACGGACCATGTCTCAGTCCTTGGCACAGGTGGTTGATATATTGGCTAGAGCAGGAACCCTACATACACAAGTCCTACATGAAGCACAGGGGAACTCGAGAGCAGGTAGTATACCCCAGTCACCCTCTCGCACATATAGCTCTGCGAGTAGGATTCCCAGACCTTTGTTTCCCATTTTCCAGAGGGCACCGCCGGTAGCAACACTGCCATTGATAACACAGAGGCCACCCACTCATGCTGACAAAATTGTAGAGTATAGGAGGGAGTACACAGCATTGGGCCATGACTTCCATCGGGACATGACCTTAGTCAAGTACTGTGGACTCATAATTAGGAACTGCCCCAGAGAGCCACAGAGGGGAGGACCACAACAACAATAGGGGCATAATATTGATTTCATCTGAAAAGTTGGGAAAATCAGCATCCCTTCTTTCGACGGATCATCCAAATACACCATCAGAGCTTGGGTATATAAGCTAGACACGTATTACAAGATAAACCAAATGACTGAGAGAAAGTCCATCAGTTTCGCGACCTTACACTTGGAGGGTGAGGCACACAAGTGGTGGTATCATGGACTGGTGACATTGGGTCATAGTCACATCACCTCCTATAGGTATTTTACATAGAGGCTCATGGAATGGTTTGACAGGAAGGATCTTGAGATACACTTTAGGGATCTATCCCGGTTGAGACAAACTGACACATCAGAGGCATTCATCATAGAGTTTCAGCGGTTAGTCTTGGCAGTGACAGATATATCATAGCCTAGGATGATCATGCTATTCACAGACGGACTCACAGAGCCTTTGAGAGGATGGGTGAAGGAATACAAGCCTCCCACTTTGTAGGATGCCATCCTTCACACTCGAGATCTGGAAGGCTCGGTTCCAAAGACTAAAACTTTCTCCAAACCATTTGTGCTCTAGAGGGATTGAGATAGGAAGCCATTCCAGAGAGAATGGAAGGGCAAGGAGAAGTTGGATGATGAGACTAGGTGAGACCTTATGAGGAAGAAGCTTTTCTTCAGCTGTAGAGATCCTTGGGTCCCATGCCACAGGCGCATGGGCAAGGGAGAGATTCATTATATTGAGGTAACAACAGACAACATGGAAAGTGAGGAGGAGAAGAAGGACAATGGATCCACTAGTTCAGAGGAGGATTCAGCACCAGCAGAGGATCAACCTCCTTGTAGACCACCAACATCGACAAACGCCCATCCTCCAGTAGTCCCACAACTTCCAGAGAGGGCTAACAGGAGGAAACCAGCAAAGGGAGGAGTCATAGAGACCCTTTCTAGTATTCCCAGGTATGATACCCTCTGTATCAGAGGGATTATTCAGGGGCAACGGGTAATCACAATGATATATGGTGGGGCCACCCACAACTTCATTGACACTTCACTAGTATTGAGACAAGCACTTCAGACAAAGGAGTTTGAGGGGTTTGATGTTGCAGTAGCAGATGGCCACACAGTGGAGTGTCTACATAGAGTTCCAAACCTAGAGATGAAGTTAGGCAACTGCACAGTGAGAGACACATTTTATGTGGTTGACCTATCATACACAGATGTGGTGTTAGGAGTTCAGTGGATGATTACCTTGGGAAAAATCACTACCAACTACCAAACCTGGGAAATGGGATTCATAGATTAGGATGTGAAGAAGGTTGTTCTGAGAGGTATATCAACAGGAGCACCCAGGATAGTTTCATCCAAGAGGATGGAGAGGATATTAAGACATGGGGAGTTATCATATGTCACAGAATGCTTGATCACTACTTAGAAGGATTCAAAAGGTTGACAACAATACCATACAGAGATCAAGAATTTATTGGGATGACATTAGCAGGTCTTTGAGGTAGTTCCACCGGGGAGACCACCTGACAGGCAGTTTGAGCACACCATTGATTTGGAGGAGGGGCCCAAACCTACGATCACCCCCCCCTATCATCATCCTAGGAGGTTCAAGGATGAGATAGAGAAGGCAATCAGGGAATTGTTGGCAATGGGACACATTAGACCAAGAAACAACCCATTCGCTTCTTTAGTTGTCTTAGTTATGAATAAGGATGGCACCATGAGGATGTGCATTGATTACCGAGCCTTGAACAAGAAAACCATCAAGAAACGATACCTTATCCCATGCATTGACGAGTTGATGGATGAACTGCATGGGACAATTTTCTTCTAAAAAATTGATCTACGCTCTGGATATCATCAGATTAGCATCCGAGAGTAGGACATAGAGAAGATGACATTTCAATGTCATTTTGGACACTTCAAGTTCTTGGTTATGCCATTCGGTCTAACCAATGCACCCACTACATTCCAGTATTGCATGAACCATATATTCAGGGATCATTTAAGGAAATCACTCTTGGTTTTCTTCGACAACATCTTGATCTATAGTCATTCATGGCAAGAGCATATGAGGCACCTGAATGAGGTATTGAGCATCATGGAGGCACAATAATTATATGCCAAAGAGTCTAAGTGTGAGTTCGATATGACAAAGTTGTTTTACTTAGGCCACATCATCAGTGCACAGGGGGTACAGGTGCACCAAGAGAAGATCAAGGTCATTCTAGATTGGTTGATGCCCAAGAATGTGACAGAATTGAGGAGCTTCTTCGAGCTATGCAGCTATTAGATGTGGTTTGTCCAGGGTCTTTCTTAGCTTGGAGCACTACTGACATATCTTACCAAGCATGGGGCCTTCATATGGACCGAGAAATCATAGGAACCATTTGATCACATGAAGGAAGTCATGGGCACTTGTCCAGTGTTGGCACTACCAGTCTTCACCTTGCTATTCGTACTAGAGTGTGACGCATCCGGTGAAGGGATCAGGGAAGTTTTGATGTAGGGAGAACACCCACCCGATTGTATTCGAGAGCCGAAATCTTAGTCAACCTGAGAGTTTGTACTCCATTTATGACAAGGAAATGTTGGAAATCATGCATCCCTTGACCAAATTCAGACAATATTTGGCGAGCAACAAATTCGTGGTCAAGACCGATCACAACAGTTTGAAGTATTTCCTTGAGAAGAAGGACCTCAGTGAGAGCCAACAGAAATGGGTGATGAATGTACATGCATTCGACTTTGACATAGAGTATGTCAAGGGGAAGAAGAACATTGTGGCCGATGCACTATCGAGGAGACCTGCAACATGTTCTTTGATGGCGATTTCAATAGATTGGAAATCCCACTTGTTAGTGGAATATTCCAAGAACAAGTTCGCTTGTGAGTTGATGGATGGGTAGATACAGGATGACCAGTATAGGGTCATTGACGATGTCATATTTTGCAAGGATAGAGTCTACTTGGTGCCAGATTTAGGGCTTAAGAAGAAGATCCTCAATCCAATTCAATATTCACCTCTAGAAGGCCATCAAGAGTTTTTCAAAACCTACAGACAGATCAGAGAGAGGTTCTCATGGAAGGGCCTCAAACAGGACGTTATCAAACACATTAGTGAGTGTCTGACTTGTCAGCAGAACAAGTCAGATCATGCTCTTCTAGTAGGTCTACTTCAGCCACTCCCCATTCCAGAGCAGAAATGGGAGAGTATATCTATGGACTTCATCACCGGTCTACCCAAGGTCCAGGGTAAGGACTGTATCTATGTAGTGGTCAACAGATTGACCAAGTTTTCTCACTTATACACCATGCCAATAGAATACAACGTAGTTCAGGTAGACAAGATTTTCTTCAGGGAGGTCTTCAGATTTCATGGGTTGTCGAAGAACATCGTCAGTGACAAGGACAATTGGTTCATAGGGACATTTTGGAGAGAGTTGTTCCGGTTGGTGGGGACAAAGTTGACACCTAGCACCAGCTATCACCCTTAGACAGATGGGCAGACTGAGATTGTCAACAAGTGGGTTGAAGGGTATTTGAGGAACCATTTAGGAGGACAACAAAGAACTTGGGTAAAGTGGTTACATTTAGGAGAACGTTGTTACAACACCACCTTCCACATGTCCATTGGTATGACACCCTTCCGAGCATTGTACAGATATGATGCTCCCACTTTGGTAGACTTGGTCTTCGGGGAGAGCAGAGCTCCCAAGGCCAAGGATTGGATCATAGAGAGTCAGGAGATCCTCAATTTGTTGAAAGATAACCCACAGATGACCCAAAACTGATAGAAGATAAGTGCGAACAGGCATAGGATAGAGCATAGCTTTGAGGTTGGAGATTTGGTTTTCTTGAGACTCCAACCCTACATACATTCATCTATGAAGAAGAGTGGGGCCGAGAATCTCAAAGCCATATTTTAGGGTCCTTATAGGATCATGCACCGAGTAGGTGAGGTTGCTTATGAGATAGAGCTTCCAGAGGGGAGAAAGATTCATAATGTGTTCCACGTGTCTTGCCTAAAAAAGAGAGTGGGACAATTCATTAGCACATCAGAGGAGATTCCCCCATTGTATGAGGAGGGATAGTTGGAGTTAGTTTTGTAGGAGGTTTTGGAGTTTCGAGAGAGGAAACTGAGGAGCAGGGTCATCAAAGAGTGTTTGATCAGATGGAGAGGGCTTCCAGTAGAGGACGCTACTTGGGAGAGTGAGAAGGTGTTGCAACACCCTGGACTGGTATTGCTTGAGGACAAGCAATTTCAGGAAGGGAGGATTGTAATGTCCCTTTCCAAATAGGAGCTCCAGAGAGGAGGCTTAATGGTCTAAACCACCCTGTTAGACTATAGCCAGGGCCAAAGAGGGGTAAACAGGGTTACTAGAGGTCACTCCAGGCACAGGTGTTATATTCAGAAAGTGACATTGAGCTAAAAAGGGTTAAAAGATATTTTAAGTCATTATGAGCTAAAAATAGAAGTCAACAGTGAATTAGGGTTTCAACAGTGATTTAGGGTTTTGGAAGTCAAAAGTGAATTAGGGTTTTAACATGATTTAGGTTTTTGGAAAGCTATAAATGAAGGGTCAACGACCTAATTCATCATTATGCAGATTATGACTTGTCATTGAGGAGAAGAGACACATATCAGAAGAGATAGTTCAGTGTATTCCAGGAGGAAGACACCAGTTGGTTGATTTTGGTGTTGAAAGACACACCAAGTCACCGGGAAGATCATCCAGGTCTTCCATCATTCTTCATTGATTCCATAGTGCTCCCATATTTCGGGTATTATCTTTTAGTTACTTATTTGTATTCCAGATAAGATCCTTTTTTCTTTTGATCTAGACGAGTGTTCCTATTTTATTCAGCCACAGTTGGTTATTTGTATTCCGGCTAAGATCCTTTGTCTATTGATCTAGTCAAGTATTGTCAATTTATTCAGCCTCATTGGGCTATTTTGTAATCCACAGAGATATCATAATACAAAATTTGCAGTACTTTGTCGCGTTTATTATTTGTATGATCATTTATATGATGTAAACCTTTGATCCTACACACACATTAGCAGTGTTTCCTAGACTAGCCAAGTCAGGAACATTGCAACCACTAATAAGGCTAATGGAATCCAAGACACTACATGAATCTCAATGTGTGAATAGATGTATTGTCGTGGAACATAAGGGAAAGCACCCAGTAAACAACCTATGATGAAATGTCGAATGTTGGGTTCAAGGTGACCTACCAATGATGAAAGTAGGCCCAGGGTGCATCATAAGACCAAAGTATCATGTGATTCTGAAGAAAACTGAGGGTATGGCTGACATGCAAAGTCAAGGTTTCTGAGGAGTGGCTGACAGAGGTTGATATAATTCCTTTGAACAAGAGCATGAGACATACGATGGAATCTTGCAACATAGATTTAATGATTTGACAATTATATCTAGAAAGCATCCGTAATGTTCTCTATAGTGGCTGGAATAATAACCCGTCGATAGAGAAAATTCTGTAACGATATGAGCTTCCTAAGGCTATCCTAAACACAAAATTATGATGACACAAAGACTCAATAACTTTGTTCTTTGTTCAAAGGTGA
This sequence comes from Picea engelmannii, assembly GCA_009831015.1. Classification (NCBI taxonomy): domain Eukaryota; kingdom Viridiplantae; phylum Streptophyta; class Pinopsida; order Pinales; family Pinaceae; genus Picea; species Picea engelmannii. Next base: position 2,453,928 of record ML776752.1, on the reverse strand, counting down.
CACGACTATTGCCAATTACAATATAGTACTCCCTTCCTGCCCATCTTTTTTTTTTTTTCATAACAATTGAATGCTATGATACAGAGGAGGGAACGTGTCACAAGTAAGCAAAACTAGTTTCAGTAGTGGAACGTACCTATGCTCAATGAAAGGAAATGCATGTGGGAGATGGACACTCGAGGTGATGTTCCCTCCAAGGTATAGGGTGTCAAATTGCGGAGGATAGAAACAAAGATCTGCTTGGTTGAGGATGCAAACTGCTTGGTCCATGGTTCATAATGCAAAGCGAGAACTGGCTAAAAGCTCAATACGGCAAGAAAGGGCATTGTAATTTTTAAACCTGCGAAGTAAAGAAATGCATATAGATTCTTAAGCAAGATAGAAATTAATCAATGGCTCATACACATAGTACATAGAGATTTTATACTGGAAACCCTCAACTCAGAAAACCTTTCTTGTATTCATTATCTCGAATTTCACCATTCACCATACAATATATACAATGTTTTTAGGTATTTCGTAGATACCAAAACCCTAATCCCTTAATCTGAGATTAATTTACAAAACAATTAAAAATAGCAAAAACTGCCCAAAAAAAAAATTTGGGGCGCTGCCCGAGGCTACTGCCCATTGTCGAACGCTACGTGTAACCAAGGGGGGCATACATGCCCCCCTCTAGGACCCCCCTAGGAAAGCGTTTGATGCACATGAAAGAGCACTAGTGCGAGGGATCGTCAGATGCAGTTGTCATATCTGACGCACCCACACACACACATGAAAATAATATAACACATACCCAACATTATCCCATGTTGTTTTCTTTGCATCCAGGGGTCCAGGGGATTATATAGTCAACAATCTAGGGAAACAATTCCCATTGTTGCTCTTCACCAGGAGAAGTTTTCTGTGTTCACAGACTTTGTCAATGAATTTATAACATTCTTCAAAGTGTCAACCTTTTCCAGCAACACCTTCCTTTCCTCAACCATGTATCTCACAAAGTGATACTGAACATCAATATGCTTTGTCTTCGAATGATAAGCTTGGTTCTTTGCTAGGAATATTGCACTCTGAATGTCACAATCTAATCTCACTGCTTGTTGTACCAACCCAATACCTGAACACAATCTTTGTAACCATAATGCTTCCTTGCTTTCATGAGTGGCTGCCATGTATTCAGCTTCTGTAGTTGAGAGTACCACTACAGCCTGTCTTTTTCTCATCCAACTGATTTCTCCTCCAAATAGGTTAAACACATACCCACTTGAAGATATTCTGCGATCTAGATCTCCAGCCCAGTTTGCATCAAAAAATCCATGTATGTCCACCACTTTGTCTAATCCTGGTCTTCCTTGGTAGCACAATCCATAACTGGTGGTGCCATGAGGATACCTGAAGACCCTCTTTACTGTTGTCCAATGCTCCTTCCCTAGTTTTGACATATACCTGCTCAAAACTCCCACTGCATGTGTAATGTTCAGTCCAGTACAAACCATTGCATACATAAAGCTGCCAACTGCACTGGCATATGGAACATGGGACATGTACTCTTCTTCTTCCTGTGTCTTGTGACACTGATCTGTAGATAACTTTACACCTATAGGAATAGGAACCTTGACCCGTTTACTTCCATGCATATTAAACCTCTGCAATATTGTCTCAACATATTTTCTTTGATTCAACGAGAGTTTCTTGTTTGCACGATCTCTTTTAATCTCCATTCCCAGAATGAAGTTAGCAGCACCGAGATCCTTCATGTCAAATTTGGAGGATAGATGAGATTTCACCTCCTTGATAACATCCATGTTATTTCCTACCAACAACATGTCATCAACATATAACACTACATAAATGAAGTGATTACCAACCTTCTTGGAAAATACACAGTGATCATCCCTGCTTCTTACAAATCCCAATCCAAGGATGTATGTGTCAAAATTTTGGTACCACATCCTAGGTTATTGCTTCAAACCATATAGTGACTTCTTTAGCTTACAGACCAGCTCTTTCTTTCCCTTCACTACAAATCCTTCTGGCTACTTCATGTAGATTTCTCCTTCCAGAAACCCATGTAGGAATGTTGTCTTCACATCCATCTGTTCCACTTCAAGATCAAAATAAACAACAATAGATAAAAGAAATATAATAGAAGTTAACTTAGCAACAGGAGAAAAAATCTCACCAAAGTCAATTCCCTCTACGTGGGAATATCCTTTTGCTACTACCCAAGCTTTGTATTTCTCCACTTTACCTTGTGAATTAAACTTCTTCTTGAACAACCATTTTCTACCAGCCGATTTTCTTCCAGCTGGCAGCTCAACTATATCCCATGCCTCATTCTTATCCAAGGAATCCATTTCTTCCACCATGGCCTTCTTCCAGAGTTTACTATCCTCTGAATTCACTACTTCCCTGACAGTTCTGGGATCATCATCAGTAATAGATAAAGAAAAATTGGAACGAAAATCAGGTGGACTATACCTTTCTGGTTGCCTTCTATCTCTCACTGATCTCCTCAATACTGGGGTATGAGGTTCTTCTTCTTCTTCTTTTGCTTCCTCCTCTTCAGATGATTCAAATTTTGCATCATCCAACTCAAGCTCTATTTTCTCAAGTTCATCTTGCGTTGGTGGGAATTCCTGTTTGGACACATCTTTTACCTCTCTGAAAACAATATCTCGACTGTAAATAGTTTTCTTGGTTTCTAGGTTCCAAATCTTATAACCTTTCACACCATCTTTATAACCAATAAAGATACATTTTTCATCTTTATTATCTAGCTTACTCCTATTTTCCTTTGGAACATGTACATAAGCATCGCAACCAAACAATCTAATATGTTGAAGAGGGGGTTTATTTCCAGACCATACCTCGTGTGGAGTTTTATCATCCAATGTTGATGAAGGTGATCGATTGACTAGGTAACATGTTGTACCCACTGCCTCTGCCCAGAATTCTTGGCCTAACCCGAAACCACTGAGCATGCTCCTTCATTTTTCCATCAGTGTCCTTTTCATCCTTTCTACAACTCCATTCTGCTGAGGAGTGTATGGAGTAGTCTTCTTCCTTGCTATACCACACTTCTTACATAATTCTTCGAATTCATTTCTAGAGAATTCTCCACCATTATCTGTTCTCAATACCTTTATTTTCTTCTCTGTTTGATTTTCTACCAAAGCCTTAAGATCTTTAAATTTATCAAATACCTCATATTTCCTTCTAAGAAAATAAATCCATGTGTTTCTTGAAAAATCATCTATGAATGAAACATAATACACATATTTACCTAGGGATGGAATATGAACAGGTCCAAACACATCACTGTGTATCAACTCTAAGAGCCCCTTTCCTCTTGTAGCACCAGATGGGAATCGTACTCGATTATGTTTACCATATATGCAATTTTCATAGAAATCAAAATCCAGAGTGCAATTAGACATACCTTCAACCATACCTTTACTGTGTAGTGTTTGAAGGCCCTTTTCTCCAATATGCCCCGGTCTTTGATTCCACAACATGGTCTTCTTTTCTGGGATAATATTGGTCTTGTCTCCTTCATTTCTCTTCTCAGGGAAAGAAGAATTGTTACACCCATTAGTATAAGTTCTTCACAACAACTTGCATAGAGTTCCACAACGAACTCCCCTCATCAACACCATTTCTCCTCGTACCATATTGCAAGTGTTCTTTTCAAATATAGTTTTCACTCCTGCATCACCCAACTTGCTTACAAATATTAGTCTCCTAGCTAGTTTTGGAATGTGTAGAACCCCAAAGAGAGTTCTAATCCTTCCATCGTTTAGCAACAGCTTAACCCTTCCACGTCCCAAGATCTTTTCTATCGAGTCATCTCTTAGGAATACATCACCACCATCATATTTTTCATATTCAGAGAACCACTCCCTGTGAGGAGTCATATGATATGACGCACCTGAGTCAATAAAACATACATCACGGTCTGCATGTGTAGTTGTAGATTCTAGGTAAACATCACCTCCTTCTTCAGTGGAGGTTTTCGCCTCTATGGAAGAGGTATTATCAGATCCCTTTGGTTTTCCAACCTTCTTAGACTTGCAATCTTTCTTATAATCCCCTATTTTACCACACTTCTAGCATTTCCTCAAAGATTTTCCTAGAGACTTAAATCTACCTGTAGATTTAGATCTCCACCTCGAAGGCTTACCAGGGTTCCTACCTTGGGTACGCCCTCTTACAATTAAATCATCTGTGCTATGACCATCCATGATTTTTCGCCTCATCTCTTTAGATAACAAGGATGCAACTACATCCTCATACTTCAATGTAGATTGAGTGGTACTACCTATTGCTACAACTAGATTATCCCAAGAGTCTGGCAAAGAACATAACAAAGTAATACACTTATCTTCTTCTGCAATCGTAATATTAACAGATCCAAGTTGACTTACCAGAGTATTAAAGGCATTTAGAAGTTCTGTCATAGAATCTCCATCTTCTATTCTAAGATGATACAACTTATTTCGAAGAAACAACTTGTTTACTGGGGACTTTGATTGATAAAAATTCCCTAATTTATCCCATAGTTCCTTGGTTGTAGACACGGATGATTTTAAGGATAGAAATGTATTTTAAAATGTAGAAACCTCGACGAATTTTACTAATCCTTCATATGTCAACTATAAATGTTTGGCGATATTTTTGTAAAAATATTCAAATTTCTAAGTATTTTATATAGTTGTTATAAACTTTTGGCGATTTTTAAGGTAAAATAATTTTATCCTATAGAATTTGGGCGAATCATTTTTAAAATAGCGAATCTCGTTTTTGGAAAAACCATGGAAAATTAGCCCATGAGTGAAATTTCTCCCCTAAAATCATCCATGGCTATAGATTTTCCTGAGACATTCAACAACACTGAATCTGCCAGGCATAGTCGAATAGTACTCCTTGCTTTTCTATCTAACTTCTCCCAATATTCCTTCAACATACCAGTAACTGGTGTACTAGTAGTTTGTGTAATAGTAGGTTGTGTACCAGTAGGCTTTGTACCAAGATCCACAACGATCCATTGGTCTTTGTCTACAGGAAGGTCCTCCATATTGAGCTTCCATAGCTCAAAGTTTTTACCGTTGAACTTCTCTATCCTGATTCTATATGAGCTCGCCATTCCTCTTTATATACTCAAATCTCCACTGCAAAAGCTGCCACTAAACCCAGGTTTATCATAGACCCAAGATAAACTTGATCTATCAAGATCGAGCCAAACCCTCAACAACAAAGGCATCCCTCTGAAGCCAAAAATGAGATCTGATACCACATGTAAGTTTTAAACCTACGAAGTAAAGCAATTCATATAGATTCTTAAGCAAGACAGAAATTAATCAATGGCTCATACACAGAGTACACAGAGCTTTTATACCGGAAACCCTCAACCGGGAAAACATTTATTATATTCATTATCTCGAATTTCACCATTCACCATACAATATATACAATGTTTTTAAGTATTCTATAGATACCAAAACCCTCATCCCTTAATCCGAGATTAATTTACAAAACCGCTAAAAATAGCAAAATCCACTAAAAATAGTAAAAACTGCCAAAAAATAAAATTTTGGGGCATTGCCCCGGGCTACCACCCATTTACGAATGCTGCACGTAATCAGGGGAGGCATACCTGCCCCCCCTGTGACCCCCCTAGGAAAGTGCCCAACGCACACGACAGAGCACTAGTGCAAGGGATTGCGAGGCATAGTTGTCATATCTGATGCACCCACACACACATGTGCAAAGAATATAACACATACCCAATAGGCATGAGATGCAATCACAATTTAACGCCAAAAAATGTCCTTTTTTATATATTTAATTCTACTTGGTGTGAAAAACGAGTAAACTTGTGCCAAATAGACATCTTTTCAAATCCAATTTATGAGTGTGAAAAAGACAAGTTCACTCGGCGATCTTTTCCATTTTTGATAGCTAGTTGGAAGAGACATTAACTAAAACTCATGATCTTTCAAATCTAATTTTAACGAGTGTGAAAAGGAAAAATCACTCGACGATCTTTTCAATTTTTAGTAACAAGTCGGAAAAGAGATTAACTAAGACTTGTTATGGAATATTCTAGGAGGAAATCCACGGGGGAGGCCAAGGCTCCCGTACGAACCTTCTGTGAAATGTTTGTATCTTACAAAGAATCGACACAAGCTCGGGAAGACCCAAAGCTCTCCAAGTCGAGGAGGGAAAAGTGTTAATGGATTTTATTGTCTCCATGTTATATCAGATAATGTCTCTTCTTGGAAAAGACATAGATGGGGGCATTGGATGCCCCACAAGACCATCCCAATCAAAGGAAACCTCGTTAGGACTTGGAGGGAGATAAATTAGGAAGAGTAAATCTCTCTCTTGTTCAGAAGGTGAAGTGCTAGGAATGCTAAGGACATGGCATAGAAGGTATAGAACTAGAACCATAAGAGTGGGATCGACCAAAAATTGCATTGGCACGATCACTTCCTTAGACTTTTCACTCTCCAAGAAAAGAGTGGGATCGATCGAATATTGTATCGATATGACCACTTCCTCAACCATTGGTTGAATAAGATGCGAGACAATAAGGTGAAGAGGTGCATCACCCCAAAAAATAGGAGTTTTATCCATTGAAGATTGCATCGAGATGACCGTTGGTTGAACAAGATGTGAGACAACAAGGTTAAGAGGCATATCAACCCCGAACATAGGAGAGGTGTCGGTTGAATATTGCAAAGACATGATCATAGGTTGAACTGGATGTGAGACAACAAGGTCAAGAGATGCATCAACCTCTAAAGGAAAAGGGGTGTCAGTCGAATATTAAATTGGTATGACTATTGTATCAACCAAAGAAGGAATAGAGTGTTGTGAAACCATTGATGCCTCAGAACCTGAAGCGTCGTTAGGTGATCCCCACGCTTTTGGTATCCCAACAATAAAAGGACACAAACAAGTAAGGTGACTTCCTTCACAAGTCCTACAAAGGAATCTAGGCTTACGACTGAGATGTCCAGGCTTCTCAATCATATGAATGCCCCCAGCATGACTTGCAGTGGCTGGTGACATGCTCTCAGCATGACTTGAAGAGGCTAGTAGAAAATCTCCAACATGACTAGAAGAGGTTGGTGAAAAATCCCCAACATGAATAACAGAGGTTGGTGATGAATCCCCAACATGACTAGAAGAGGTTCGTTATGGATGTGCAGTGTGACTAGCACTGACCAAACATGTGCCCCCAACATGGATGGTCTTCAACACGACTCGCAGAGGTTGTCAACCAATCTCCAACATGACTAGTAGAGGTTAGTGATATAACGCCAGTATGACACGTAGTGATTGGACTTATGCCCCTAGCATGACCTGCAGCGGCTGGTTGTAGGTTTTCAATTCGACTCGCAGAGGTTGTCGACCAATCTCCAACATGAGTAGCAGAGGTTGGTGATATAACGCTAGTATGAAACATAGTGACTGGACTTGTGCCCCCATCATGACTTGTAGCGGCTAGTTGCAGGTTTTTGGCATGGTTTCCAGAGGTTGTCAACCAATCTCCAATATGACTAGCAACGATTGTTGATATAATGGTAGTATGACATGCAATGATTGGACTTGCGGCAATGATGAATTGCGGCATTTGAGTCCAAGGTCCAAGGAAATATTGGTTCTGAGAAATTGTAGGCCAGGAGTTTACACCCTCTCCCTGTCCAGCATGATAGTATCCTCCTCCATACTGATTTGTAAAGGGTTGTACGTGCATCGACACTGAGGAAGATGCTTGCGAAGAGAAAGCGACATGAAAAGGGTTACTCATGTGAGGATATATGTTGCCCCCAGACAAAGGAACTTCATGAGGGGGGTTTCCCATACTACAAAAATAAATTTCCATAAATGAAACACCAGAGGGCATATGGAAGTCAGCCATGGGAAAAATGTTCATAGAAACCGACATGGCGGAAGAAGGATAGGTGAATCGAGCATAATAAATAGAATGATTGCATAGTTGGGAACTTACTTCTCGCATAGTGGATTCGTAGCAAGGAAGATTCCAACCTCCTACCGTAATAGGTGTTTGAAGGATATGACTCCCACCAAACAGAGAGGGATAAGGAGGCATCATGCCCCCATAGCCAAAACTTCTATTAGCATAAGGAGGCGAGACAGAGGATGGTAAGTGCGAAGACATATCAGACATACCATGAGAAAAATGATTAGAGACTAAGGCATTGACTGAGTACCATAATTCTGCATACCATTATAAAAAGAGGAAGGGCCCATCCCCATGAAATCAGTAGGGATCATGGGGTGGGTAGAAGTCAATGAGGGATCAAAAGAAACTCCACTATCCATGATAACAAAGACTCAACAAAAAATCCTATGGTCAACTAATAGTCAAAGAGCATCCCAAAATTCAAAAGGCCAATATGCATGCAAACGAGCTAAAGTGGTTGAGTGGCCTCCCTCGCAAAAGAAGGTATGTCTCGTCCAAGAGGGACTTGAGACTCCCTGCTAAAGTTTGGAGGTAACATAATTAGTTATAAGGGCCCTCGTAGGCTTAACAATCATTTGGCAGATCCCCCAGGAGAGGTAATCCTCCGAAAAGGTTGTTTGTTGTTCGATCCCTATCTGACTCAGGATACAAGCAAAATAACCCTGCAAATAACCTATGAGAAACCTAAGTCAAGCAACGAATCAACCACTATATAAAAAATGCATAGGATAACAGTCGTGAGTCTGGATTACCGTATGGGCTGGGTAGCAAATCCAGAAACCTTGAAAGTACTGCCTCTCATAGAGGTATGGATACTAGCAAGATCCCCAAATACGAATAAATCCACAGAAATATCTCTGACTCTAGGTGAGTATCCAGGGGTTATCCCTTCAAAAAACTTTGTGCGACCTCATGCTTAACTCTGGTGCGAGCTCAATGTGTTTCGACTGATCATGAAACAATGGTTGTTAGGATATCCTTATATAACTCTAATTGTGACATTATATTATGGTCGATTATGGTACCTGATCAAATAATCCAAAAATCAGCTTCCTCAGCCATACCGCTTTTGTACATGCCTCACATGTTGTGATATATTCTTCTTATCTTGTGTTGAGTACAACACACTTATGTTTCCTGCTGCCCCAAGATATCATAGCAGAGCCTAAGCTAAAACACATCCCTGAAGTACTCCTTGTGTCTTCTACACTCCTTGCCTAATCGAAATCTGTAAATCCATGAAGTTGTATATCACTGGATGAGGTATATCTTAAACCATAGTTTAGATTCACATGAATATATATTATAACAGGCTTTGCAGCTATCCAATGGTCATGTCTCGGTTCCACCAGGAACTGTCTTAGGGTGTTTATGATCCGGATTATTTTTGGCATGAAATGAGAGCGGAGATATAATACAGAAATGTATAGAGATGTCACAAATATTCAATAATATAACATAAATGTATTATAGATTCAACCATAAACAAAGATATACAGTAATACACGATTTCTATTAATGAAAAAATGTACAGAGACTATAAAAATATAGAGTGTGAAGGGTGTGAAGGGATACTCAGGAAACATGAGGAGCCGATGGTCAAATTGTATGCCTCGGATTTTTTTACTGTAAAAATGTGTAACAGTAAATAGGGCGTGATGGAGAGGTACGAAGACCAATCTGTATTTCAAGCTTCTAAATCCATAGGGGAAATATTGAACCTGCCATCCAGGTAACCCATGATTGAAGAATTAGATAAGTATGGAATTAGGTAGAAGCATGAGTATAAATGTGAACCCGTGAGTTCGCCAACCTGCGCACCTAAACATTTTTGGAAAGATGACTAAGCAAAGGAACCATAAATCAGAAGTAGAAGAGAAAAGTTAAGTATAGAAGAGGGGAAAAAAAGGGATAATAGAAAGTGGGAAAATTAGAAACGGGGAGGGAAATGTTTGGAAGTGGGAAGTCTCAACAAAGGCCCATTGTTTCCAAATCATCAATTTCTAGTCCAATATTATATGTACCCACCCATTTTGTTTGTTTGATTTACTAGAACAATTGGTATACCTTTTTGAAGATTGTACCACAACCCCCCATGTTGTGGAATATAAGAATTCATCTTCCTGTCCAACCAATCTGTTTCTTTCAATGTAGAAACTTCGAACATACAGTGGACATGAAGGTAAGTTCGTATACAGAAAGACATGTAAAAAAAATAAATATAGTTCTATTTATTTCAATGTAGCAGCAAAGAGAATACAATTCACATGAGGATAAGTTACTATGTAGAAAGATATGTAGTATCTGCATATAGTAAAATAGGTGCAAAGTAGTAGAACAAGTAGAAAAAATTCACAAACAATAAATGAAATACTAAACCCTGGAATATGAAATAAGAGTAGAGGCATACACCTCTGCAACTCCTCCTCCACATTTGCTGGAAAGAGTCCATCGTCCTCTCTAGCCACTTTGTTTGTTTATATGTAGCAATGCAGAAAAAATACAATGGACATGAAGGAAGTTGGTATGCAAGAAGACATGTAAAAAAATAAACAGAGTTCAAATTTTTTCGATGTAGTGGCATAGAAAATACAAAGGACATAAAGATAAGTTATTATGTACGAAGCTACGCAATATCTACATACAAGAAATTATTTGAAGACATACACAGACAATTAATGAAATACAAAACAATGGAATATGAAATAACAGTACAAGCATGTACCTTTGTATCTCCTCTTCCACCGCTGCAGTAAAGACTCCTTCATTTTCTCCAGCTATTCTGTTTGTTTGAATGTGGGAACACACAAAACACAATGAACATGAATGGAAGCTGGTATGCAAAGGAGAACAAGTAATATGTACATACACTAAATGAGAATCAATGAATAGAATAAAATATAGTTAGAAACATGAACCTTTGCTTTTCTCCATCGATGGTTGTAATTATATAAAGTTTTTCTTGCCCAAAATATATTACAAGCCACAAAATATTAAGAAATTGCATGGCCATAGCTAAATGATTTTGGTTTTCTGTGGAAAATTATCGAGATATTCTTTGACACGTGGAAATATAATTTTGTAGTATCTGTGGTGTACATCTCATATTTGAAGTACAAGACAAATTGTATCGTGGTCACACCAGTCTGTGTATAGGATAAATAGGTTGTATTGTGATATGGTCACATTTCACCATATATGGTTAATAAGTGTGTTTTGCATGTGTTTTATCTTAAGAAAAAGACTACAGACATTGTAATTGCAGATGTGGTTGTCCAATCATTTTTTATGCCACTATTTTGTATCATGTCAACACAGAAGTATCCTAGAATGATAATGGTTTCATCCAAATGTAAATGGTGTGATGCATTTGAGAACACATCCATTATGCTAGAAATGTTGCATGCCAAACAACATAGAAACTGAATACTGCAATTTGCAATCCATAGAGCACCACTCTTGGTAGCACCATCTTAGTATCCTTTTCTTCTACAACAAAATTTTAAAAATACATGTAGGTATGGTCCAGAAATAGGAAAAATAATTGGATAAAAATTTAAGAGAAGGATAGGTGGCCACATGACAAGGGTCAGATCTCGACTTCACCAGAAATGACAAACAACAGAACTGCAAGTCCACTCGTGGGTGCAGAACCTGAACACCACAAAGTGAAAAAACAAAACAACTCCAACTTCCAGCGCAAAACCCCAACACTGCAAAGCCAAAGTAAACAAAATAAAACAACAATCAACAAACCAGCGGGAAATCACGAACAGGCCCAACTGTAGCTCGAGGAACTCAAACTTGCAAAATTGAGCCAAACAACAACAAGCAACAATCAATGAACCAACGAACCATTGAACAAGCAACAATCATTGAACGAGTAAACAACATATGTATCTCCAATGATTACGAAACTGCATCCCAAGCAAAGAAGGAACCAAAAACATATGACAAGCATGCTAGTAGAAATAATCAAACATTCTTACCTGCAAATTGCAAATACTGAACAACAAAGAACGAATAGAAAATGAAATTATGACATCGAAAATTACTCTAAAACGATGAACGACAAAAACACAAGTCAAATTGTGGGTGAAACACCTGTACCCCGTAAAGTAAAAAAAAACAAATTTAATTGTGAATGCAGGACCCCAACCCTGCAAAGTTGAAGTAAATAAAAGCAAGCAACAAGTACCAATAGGTCCAACTGCAGGCATGGGTCCCCAAACTTGAAAATTTTAACCAAACAACAACAAGAAACAACCGATGAACCAACAAACAAGAAGCACCTGCCGAACCAGTATACAATGTATGTATCTTCAACAATGACCAAATTTCATTCCAAGAATAGAATAAGTATGAAATAGACAATGCCTATTCAACTGGCGGTGGACAACAATATTTTCCAAATTCACTGCAACATTGTATGGAAAAATTCGAGGACAAATGTACACTGAGAAGCCTATTTAGGTAAACATTTAAGGCTATCAGGCTGTTTAAAGGCCTCACGATATGCAAAAGTTTAAGTGTTTAGGCTTGTTTTAGGACCTCGTGCTATGTAAACATTCAAGTTGTTAGGCCTATTGAAGTACCTCAAAAAAAGTGTCAATGCTCTAAACCTTCGGTATGTAAACATTTCAATATAGATACAAAGGACTAATAATAATAAAATGACATATTAATATGCAATCTCTATAGTCCCTCTACGCCTTCAGCATGGACTAATAATAAAAAAACATTAAAAAACAATGTCCATGCTCAAAACTTTCGATATGTAAACATTTCAGTAAAAATGTAATAAAAATTAAAAAAGAGCGTCTAAGATCAAAACTTTGGATATCTACACATTTACAACATTGGGAACAACAAAGCTGGTAATAATACCTCCAATATATTCTCCAATGAGACGATGACATATAAGTTTTTTTTATTATATATAAAATAATGTTTTTACTTCTATAGTACGAACAATAGAGATGATGTGGAAATTTATAGTCAAAGGACATATTAATACAAAGTCAACGAATTATCGATCGCTATAGTCCCTTTGCGCTTTCGGAAGGGACTAAGAAGATGTAACTAGGCTCATTAGACAATACATACTTTGATATGATAGTAAAATGAATAATAAAACTAATTGATTTTATAGTGCATTTATGGTAAGTACCAAGGCATGAAAAACACTAATAGATAAATCATACATAAGGCAAGGTTAGAAGGAGCTCTGTGGTTATGAAGTGAACTTCCTGCACGTGGCAGTGGTTTATTTTCTCCCTCTCCTTCGCCTGCAGTTAAACTCTGCTCCTTCCTATTATCGGTCTAACCCTTCCCCCCTCCCCTTCCTTGACAGTCTACCTCTTCCCTCTCGACCATGGAACACCTATCGGTCACCGCGCATTTCACGCGGAAGGGCCTGTCCCCATGAAATGAGTAGGCATCATGGGGTGGGTAGCAGTAAATGAGGGAGCAAAAGAAACTCCACTATCCATGATAACAAAGAATCAACATAAAATCCTATGGTCAACTAATAGTCAAAGAGCATCCCAAAAGTCAAATGGCCAATGTGCATGCAAATGAGCTAAAGTGGTTGAGTGGCCTCCCTCGCTAAAGAAGGTATGTCTCGTCCAAGAGGGACTTGAGACTCCCTGCTAAAATTTGGCAGTAACATAATTAGTTATAAGGGCCCTCATAGGCTTAACAACTAGTCAATTAGATCCCTCATGAGAGGTAATCCTCCAAAAAGGTTGTGTGTTGTCCGACCCCTATTTGACTCAGGATACAAGAAAAATAACCCTTGCAAATAACCTATGAGAAACCTAAGTCAAGCAACGAATGAACCACTATATAAAAAATGCATAGGATAACAGTCGTGAGTCTGGATTACTGTATGGGCAGGGTTGCAAAGCCCAAAACCTTGAAAGTACCGCCTCTCATAGAGGTATGGATACTAGCAAGATTCCCAAATATGAATAAATCCACAGAAATATCTCTGACACTAGGTGAGTATCCAGGGGTTATCCCTTCAACAAACTTCGCGCGACCTCGTGCTTAAATCTTGTGTGAGCGGAGCCTCCTGATATTACCAATTATACAATGGATTTCTCAACTCCCTATCTCAAACACATGTGTTGATTTAATTTCCTTCGAGAAGTTTACTCACAAAATCCTATTCCAAGACACTAAATCCTAGGCTAGTTTGTGCACCCTAAAAAAAAAAATCGTGACTAATCAATTTTAGTTTAAAGCGTAAATTTTATTGGCTTTGATTACTCAAAGAGGTATGAAATGAAACTTATGGTGTTATGACTCTGCATAAGAATAAAAATAGATATAATGCAAAGCCTAACTTTAACTTTTCAGTGAATGATATGCTAAATAAAAACAGTGCAATCTTCAATTTTAATTCCGCAACTCAAAAATAAAATGCAATCTTTTGCTAAATGTGCAAAGCTAATGATAAAGTTTCAGAGACAAAAATACCAACCAATGAAAAATTCCTATTTTTTTGTATTTTCAATGTATTTAAAAAAGAAAATGCATGGACTGATAAGCGACTTGATATATAACTTCTATTGTGTATAAAATAAATCACTTGAGCATAATATGAAGCAACTAAATATACAGCCCAACTACCAAGGACAAGTCAAAAACGGAAAACAAAGAGAAAGATGTTGCCCGAAAATTCAACTCCAAAAACGTTTCCTGTCATCCCAGATAATCTCAATAGGTACCAAAGAGACCCAAGAAGGCTCATCGATCCTCAAAACCTACGCAACAATCACTAAACCAAGCAAACGAGAAAGGGGGAAGTGATATACGCTCACATTCAAGAGTAAAGGGCGTATATATGCTTCTTGTATTGGGGCAACAAGCATATACACACTGCTGTCAGGGAAAAAAGGGCGTATATCTTTTAAAACAAGGCTAGGCAAGGTTAAAAGGATGAAAACTCAGACCCGGAGTGAACAGACTATGTCCAACTGTGATACAACAATAAATACAAAGGCAAAAGAGCAATGGAAGAAGGAAAAATACTTCAACCCTTAGAAGGAAGATCTCTCCCAAGTATGGTCGCCAATTCTGTTACAAGCGAAAAACTCTCTATGGCCAAGGGTAAACCACAACAAATATGTATGACTGCAGAAATCAACTCAATTCCAACATGCGCTATATAAACTAATGTGCAATACAAGGAAGAATCTTACCTCGATCAAATCGTTTGATATCGTTCCACCATTGAGCACTTTGACCAAAAGCTTTACACCTGCAAGAAGTTCTCAACAAACAAGCGATGGAAGTATATAGTGACAATATATAAAATGGGTTAGCACATCATATAGCACAATCCATTAATAAACATTACAAACATGCCCATGGATAATAATCATATATTTGCAAGATATCGATAGGACGGGAAAGGAGTATTTCTATTAATAATTGATCAACAAAAGTATCAACATTACAGACTTCCATGTCGACACAGTTCAAAACCAAGAAACCAAGTTCCTTCCAACTAGATCTCCACCACTTCAATCCTCCACCAAAGGCAAGATCATAGAAAAGAGAGAATGAGATCCTCTTGACAACAAGGGAAGAGCTTAGGGGTTGAATACTATGTTTAGACTTGAGGGACAAAGGGATGCAGACTCAATAAGAAGTATTTTCTCCAGAGTAATTTTTCTCTCAAAGTTGAATTCTTTCTCTCTCTTTTTCCATAGCTTAAAATTGTGTTGTTATAGCCTCCAGAATACAACTGAAGGGATGAGTCGGAAAGTTTCCAGTATATGGAAGGCCAAAGATCATAGATCTTCTATTGTGAAATGGAAACCCAACCTCATTTTGTATTTTCTGGCAAAAATCCCGATATACGCAAGCTGTAGTGGAGCATCAAGCATATACGCATCTTACAAAGCAGTTAGGGAGCGTATATGTGAAAATATATACATATTTTGGATCTGGATTTATCAGAAAGGGGTTGATAAGTTTGGATAGGGAAATGGAAAAAGGCCCTCTATGCAAGATAGCAATGGTGAGGCAAATCTTGCTATAACAAGGAGTCCCCATGATCTTGAAAACCAACTAAGAATCCTCAAGGTTTTTTGCTCCAATATGGCTATGACTTTAATATTGATAAGACTAAGTTCATGGTTATTAAATCCAATAAGGTCCCTTATGATACGTTTGTATATGACAAAAACAACTTGGAGGAAGTGACTTCATACAAATATCCTGGAATTGATATTCACCACAAGCTCAATTGGAATTATGGCATTGAGAAAATGATTATTGGGGGATGGAAAGCTTATTATGGGCTTGAAAACAATTGTAAATCAGTTGATCTTTGGAGTTGGGATAAAAAAAAAATCCTCTTTGAGACTCTTGTTACACCTATTATTCTTTATGGATGTGAAGTCTGGAGCTGTAGTATCTCTCGTGAATCCTGGAGAAAGATAGAGCAAATACAAAAGAATTTTATAACCTATAATCTCAAAATTAAAGGAAGTATTTCCTATCCCATCCTCGTCTTAGAAACAAGCCTCTCCCCCATTGAGAGCATGGCTATGACTAGATACCTAATGTATAATAACAAGTTAATCAACATGGAAGACAAGAGGCTACCTAAAATTGCTTCAAAATCAAGTCATAACCACCATCGTCTCAAGCGAGGATGGCATAAAGATGCCAGGGGAATCATGGAAGAAACCATTTTGCAGAATAAAGATACTATTAAAAAAATGTCAAATCAAAATTTAAGGAGAAAATGTGGTGTGATAAAGAGTTAGAGGAAAAAAGAAAATTAAGGTATTATAAAGATGTAATCAACCCTAATCTAGAAGATCAAAATTATCTATTTGTTTTGAAGTGTAAAGAAAAAAATAAGCAGTGCTAAGATAAGAACAAATTCTCAGAAGCTCTACAGTGAAACTGGGCATTGGTCATTTCCTAAAACACCATGGGATGAAAGAGTGTGTCACCTTTGTGACACTAAGAAGGTTGAAGATGAAATGCACTTTTTCTGATATTGTCGAGCTTATACCCATATTAGATCTCATTTTCAAAATATTTATCACAATACCAACCTTCCTAACCTCTTAACTCAACAAAAGTATGGTGATCTCGGAAAGATTCTCTTAATACTTTTGGAGCACATAAACAAAATTCTAAAAGAATCACAAGTAATCACATACCCTCTTAAGGTAACCAATCACCATCATCATTACACTTAAAATGTATTAATACATTAATAGTTGTGCCCCACATATCACGTGCCAGCAACAACCACATTTAAGTAAAAATGGACTTATATCAACCACTTTTACTTGAATGTGGTTATTGCTTGTTAAACTCTTATAACACTTAGTGTAAGCATATAAACACTTCTCCAATTCGTTTATCAACACTTTTGTGCACCCTTTTAGAGATTCATTGTTCATCTTGTTTGTACTGTTTTCTGCATGCTTCTAAAGATTCATTCGTCTTCGTTTATTAAGAAGATAAAAATAAACGTTTTTACTATTCATTTTTTTAATCGTAAGAAATTGTTTGTCTGCTCAATAATTAGATGCCATCACATGAATACTGCTGATTTTGAGGATCAACATTTTGAAAAGGAGGTAAATGTGGTAGCCACTACCCGACCTCAGCCTATGTACCCTGGGAATAGTACCTCATTCCTATGTTTCCTGGGAAAAGTAGCTCGTTCCTGCCCCCAACATCATGTCCAAAGTGATTATGGAGCATCTTGGTCTCACTTGTTCAAGTGAAGCCAGGAATATGCTCACCTGAAACAAGAAAGTGCAACCATTGGTTAGATTAAGGATCTCACCCTGGTCATGTGTTCTCAACTAAAAAGTTCCTCTACCTTTTGTAGAGCGACTCCGTTCCTAAGCCATTGGCGTTGCAAAGAGGAGCGACTTAATTGAAGGAGTTGTTCTAATATTCATTCGTCTTCGTTTATTAAAATGATACTAAGAAACGTTTCTACTATTCAGTTTTTTGATCGATCGTAAGAAAATGTTTGTCTTCCCAATAATTAGATGCCATCAATGAAGCAAACCGTCCCATCATCGTA
>ML776752.1:2392539-2434199 GCA_009831015.1 Picea engelmannii | reverse complement strand
ATTCAGAAGTACTGAAGAGTTACAAACAACAGGAAATAGTTGAGCTTATATATGCTCAAGCAAGACAGAAATAGAAAGTACAACTGTCCAGTACAGCTGGCAGTGTACGGTTAGTCTGTTGAGGATACAATATATTTAACATTTACTCACTCAGTTTCATATGAATCAGTAAGAGATGTAAGAGGGCTGTGTCATCTCGCTGCGCATGAAACCTACTGTTCCTATGTATATATATCCAATGTTATTATTATCATTTCTTCTGTGAACTTATAATAATAGATTTGTTAAATTTTCATGTTGGATATTCTTACTTCCAGTTCTTCCTCTCAGTTGAATAAATGAAGTATGTGGTAGTTGTGAAGCTTGATTGGAGGTAATTTAAATGATTACCAATTGTAGATATTGAATCATCGGTATTTTTTATTCTCAGTTGTTTTACAGTTACTACAAACATGCTGCCTTTCTCTTGAAAGAATTATAAGCTAATGTTTCCTAGCATTCAAAAGAGTAATTTGATTCTATGGAATTCGATATTCAAAACCAGCACAATAATAAATAGGTGGTCCAATTATTTCAGGCTGAATTCTAAATTCTAAATTGTAATTTTATTTTATTTTATGGTATTCGAGATTCAAAATTTTAAATTATTTCAAGCTCAATTCTAAATTGCTAAATTGTAATTTTATTCTATGAAATTCGAGATTCAAAACCAGCACAACGGTAATAAATAGGTGGGCCAGTTATTTCAATAATAAATAGGTGGTCCAGTTATTTGAGGCTCAAATCTTCGGCATGTAAGAGGCACACATGCACAACAATTAGCAGCAGCGAAAATGGAATGGAGTACATAATGTGAATACCTAGGTAATTGTCTCTATTTTCTATGTTTTATTGTCTCTGTTTGTTAGCCCCGTATGATTTTGATGATATAAACTACTGGATCTTTTAAATAGAGTCTTTGCAGGCCTGAGTTGGATGCGTTGAGAAAGTAACTCAATTTCCATTCCAGTTGAAGGACTTTAGCTGTTCCAGCATGATAGCATACAGAATCTCCTTTTCGATTCACCAAGGAGAAAAGGAAATGGTGGCATACAAAATCTCCTTCATGATGGTAGAGAAATGGAAGGACTTTAATTGTTCCAAGGAGAAAAGGAAATGGTAGAGAAATGGAAGGACTTTAATTGTTCCAGTCATGATGGTATACAGAATCTCCTTTTCGATGCAACATATGGTGCTGCTTTTCTTTTTACTGTACTGACAAAATTAAGATGCAACTCTTCCTGCTTTTATTGTATCATAAATCCGATAATTAAAGAGCGGACAAAATACTTGGTTATGGTTACTTATTCCATTTTAAAATGACAATCTTTAATTGGTTGTCTTAACGTGAGGATAGAATTAGTAGTGAAAAGTGGCAACTCTATCATATTTAGATATTTTGTGTATAATTTTAAAATTAAATACTTTATTTTAATAGTATGTTTATTTTATTCATCATATATTTTTGTTTATAATTTTTATTTTAACTACTTTATTTTAATAAGTTTGTTTATTTTATAGACACACGTTTTGAGTATTTCAGAGTGCATTATGCTTTCATCATTGCTTACTATTTCATTATGACATTTATTTATCTATTTTGTATTTAAGATTTTGAATTGTTATTTGAATTAAATATATTTATAAAAGTAGGATATTTTTAGTTACAAAATTGTGTATAATTTTTAATAAAAAAAATAAGATATTTTCTATTGTGATTGTGTATATTTTTTCCATTTTATTAACAAATTTGTCTCTTGTATTTAAAAAAAAATACTCAACATCCTTTAATATTTTAGAAGAGTAATTACTAAAGAAATAATATTAAAACACTTGTTTTTATTGTTCTTATCTAAAAAATAACTTGTTAAAAAAATAATTAATATTTTAGAAGAAAAATTACTAAAGAAAAAATATTAACAACACTTGTTTTTATTCTTCATATCTAAAAAATAACTTGTTAAAAAAGTAATTTTATAACAACTAAAAAATAATCCATAATATAAAATTTGAAAAATATTCTTATAATGAAGTTTGATCACTAATAACTTTTAATGAAGTTTAAAAACTTATGAAAAAGATCACACTTCCAAAGACATTATAATGATGAACCATCCAAAATCTTAGAGTGAATACAATAAAGAGTGGTTATTTGCAACAAGTGTAATTTCATCTTAAGTATAAATATGTTTCACATCTCTCTTATATAACATTAAATGCATGTTTCACATATATCACATCTTTTTCATATTGAGTTTTAAAATCCACTTGCTTTGTTTTGTTTAAGTGTTTTGTTTTGTTTAGGTGAGATGTTTTAAAGATTCACTTATTTACTTTGAATTTCTTGATAAATAGATAGGAAGAGTTCAAGAGATTATATCAATTGGATGTTTGTTAGTGTAGTTAGGAATTTGTTTAGTTTAGATGTGGGATACAACATATTAATCTAAGTCAACTAAAATTCTAGGAATTTCATTCATAAATGTGGTGAAGCAATTCTTAAATTTTGTTTTAAATAAACAAGTGTTAAAATCAACATACAAGTTCTAGATATATAACACTCAAATGTAGCCCATAATATGTTTGAAATACTTGTAATTTATATTCTTGTTTTGATAATAATAACAAGTGTTGCATGGCAGCGTAGTCCTTGCCAGTTTGGGATGGGAGTAAATACAAGCGAGTACAGACATGTGGCTAGCAAGTAGAAATACATTTGGTTTGCATGCAGAACATAGTATTCCCAAATTAGTTCTTCCTGGAATATATCCAAAAATATCAACATTTAAAAGGTTCTTGGACAAAACAAATTGGGCGTCTAATGTTCTGTGACCTACAAATAGCACCCAGAGTTCCACCATATACAAATACACAAGCGGAGTTGTAGACCATAGAAATTTACCAGAAAATAATAATGTTTGTTACATATATCAGGAAATTACATGAACATTTAAAAGCATATGATAGAATAGTAATAACGTATACGTAGGTTCGTGGAGAAAAACACAAAAAAATAGCATTCCCGAATTGGTTTGCTTTAAAAAAAAGGCTTTTGTTGGAAATAAAAAAAATTATCATTGCCGAATTAGCTTTCTTTACATACGTTTTACATATGCTTGTGGAGAGAAACACAAAAAAATAATATCAACCTCTGTTACATAGGATCGTGGATGATGCAGGCGCGCTCGCAAGCATGTCCGCTCACAGGATCTTCTCTTCTCAAATGGCCCGAAGAACTCTTAAACAGCTCCTCTATTTCCCTATCAGGAAAAAAAAAATTCACCCACAACAACTCTCTCACGGGATCCCCCCTTTCTTCTATCGGGAAATCGGACTTCGCGATTTCGCGAGTCCCATGGTCACGCGTTTGTTTCTCGTGATTCCCCGATCCCCAATACACCGATACGCTCCCCTGTTGCCTTAGCCTTCCGGGCTAAGCCTTTAGTCAACGGGACCTCTCCTCATATGACTGCAGTCATATACCTTATCAGAATTTGAGGGTTTCTGATGTCGAGGTGTATGTGAGTCCTTATTCCCCAGACCCCCGATTCCCACTGCGACATCCCTGAAAGCCTTTCCGCCGTAAACGAAATCAATGGCCATGATCATTTATTAGGATCAATGGCTCTAGGTCTCCCTCGGGGTTTCGCGACTTCTAATGCCGAAGTGCTTTTCCTTCTGTTTTCCCTGATCTCACGAATGTTGATTCCCCGACAATTGAATTTTCCTTTCGGGGAATTTCTCGACGGCTTCGATCTTGCCCACGCGTCCATTAGAGATGGACGGATCTGATATGCTCCAGGGTATTCACCTTATGGCTCTGCCACGTGTCCACATGAACCTCAGCTTTCGACACTTCACGACTTCTGATGTCGAAAGTGACTCCTCTCAATCTCTGAACCCCCGAGTGTGCGATAGGCGATGGGGTTTCCAATCCAATGGTCCTCCTACAATCCAAATCCAACAGCTATCCTTCTTCCTCCCTCCTCATGTCTTCGCGACTTGAAGTACCCAATACTTGGTCTCTCACCTTGCGAACTTTCGAGTTGATGAGACCTCTCGATCTCTGCCACCTGTCCTCCTCAGATGGATGGCTCCTGGTCTTCTCGCTACTTCGCTGCCTCTCGTGTCCTCGCATTTCCTGACTCTTGACACCAAGTTCTCAGTCCTTCTACTCACGAAATCCTAACATACGATGTGCCACCTGTCCTCTTGCCGACTCCTGTGGCCCCACACCGTTCTTGTAGTCGTCGGGATATCGTGTATCACGATATCGCGATTCGTGATTTAACGTTTCTGTTGTCTCCAGGACTCCCGAATTGTCGAACCCCGACTTCTTCATATCTCCCGAAATGTGTTCCGAATGATGGACGATCCAGATCGAACCTCAGAATTCGTCAAATGAAAAAATCAAAACCACTCACTCCTGTGAACCCCGATGACCAAATATTTGATCGAGCGGTCAACCAACACATGTCTTACTTGAGATCCACGACTAAGATCCCTTCGTTGTTGCAAGACTCAAAGGGTGTCGAGCTTTTAACTTCTGAACCTTCGATATACCAATGACTCCTGGTTCCTGCCACCTATCCCAACAGATGGACAACTCTGAGCTCGTTGGGATTTTCGTGATGGATTTGCCGATCTCTGGTCCATGGGATCCCCGATTTCCCGAACTCCGACGCCTCAATATTCCAATGGTTCTCGGGGTTTCCACTCTTCTCACAAAGATTTAAACCCTATGCAACTCCTGTCAAATCGGACGTTTGACGGGTAACTATGCGTTGATCTGACGGTCCACAATCCCTTGAGCTTAAACTCTGGACGTAACTGTATCCTCCTCGCTTCTCTGGCAGATCTGACGGCTGGCAGGGTTTCACAAATCCGCTCCACAAGATCTTGACCGTCTTTCTTCTCCTCCTTGGTACGTTCACGAAGTGAACCAAGGACTCCTTCCTGGACTTAATCAACTGTGACCCAAACCTCCGTCTTTCTTGAGTCACTCGATATGATCCAACCCTTTGTGATACCTTCAATAGCTTCAAAAGGATTTATCCCTCCTGATCTTTCTCATGACTCTGAGTCTTAGAGAAGATTCTTGCGTGCACTCGTTACGACAATTCTCAGACACTTCCAAGTGTTGAATACCTTCGACTCTGCGCACACCTGCAGTAGTAGTCCTTTAATACTCCACCCAGATTCATAACTGAGACGTTCCTTAGCCTGCGCACTCCTTGTAGGGCTCCTATAACCTAATTTCACTTCTGGGTGAATGAGAACAAGAGTTAAACTATCTGAACCTTCTGTCAATGCACTCCTTGTGGAAAACTTCAACTACACTCCTTGTAGGAATCCTTACTCAGATAGAGAAACAATTGAAACTCATTTCTCCTACTTCCTTTCTCAGATTTCAAACACTCAACAAGAAATCATTCATACATACCATGGAAAACAAATGCATAACAGGAAGTAAATACTCATGAGCATAGCATTCAACATACATACACAGAGAACAAACAAAAAACCATGGATTTGAATCAATCTCTTCTATTAATTCAAGCTCTGTACATGGGTGTTCTTCCACAGCTCTCTACCTCTCTTCTATGCTCTTCCTACTTCAATAATAATACAAAACGCACAATGAGGGTGTCTATATCCCGTTTCCCTCTTTCTTTCTAAAACTATCTAATCTAATATGAAATTCTATCTACCTATTTCATCTCAACATAAATGCATCTATCTACTTCAGACTAGAGAAGGACGCTCAAGTTATGATTACAATATACAAGTGCACCTCATATTAATGGCTCATTTAAGATCGCGCATCAATTCCCAAGGGGATTTCAAAATTCATGCTGGCTTGTCCAGCTGTCCACTTGCATTCCGCGCTAGCTCGCTTGAACTGGGAGATTCTCCTGCATCATACTCCCTCGCTTGAAAATTTTCATGGGCTCCCATCCATGAGCTCTTGCACGGTATGTCCATGCTTCTGTATCTCCGCTTCAGTCTCCCAGCTGGCGTATTCAACTGGATGGCCCTTCCATGTGACTAAATATTCAAAGTATTCTTTCCGTCGGGTCCTCTTACCCACTCGTTTATCCAGTATCCGCTCCATCTGTGGCTTATCTGCAACTGGCATCTACTTTTTCCATTGAACCTCTGACCATTCATCACTTGTTCCTGCTTCCTTAGCTTTGTATGGGTACAAATCTGAGACATTGAATATTGGAGAAATTCCGATCCCATCGGGTAATTCAATCTCATAAGCATTTTGTCCCATTTTCTTCAAGACCTTGCAGGGTCCGATTTTCTTCATCTTCAATTTATTATACATTCCTCTCAGGAACCTTTCCTTTCTCAAATGTGTCAGAATTAAGTCACCAACCTCATATTGAAGTTGTCTTCTATGCTGATCGGATCTGCGTTTATATTCTTGGCTTGATTTCAGCAATCACTCCTTCACCTGGTTGTGAAGTTCTTTCATCGCCTCAGCGAATTCTTCTGCACTAGCGCTCCTAATTGCAGTCTTTTCTGAATCCCTCAATTCAGAAATTCCTCTCTGTTGCATGCCATAAACAACCTGGAATGGACTCTATCCTATACTCCTGTTCACTAAGTCGTTATACTCAAACTTTGCCTGCGGCAATATATTATCCCAACTGTTGTGGTGCTCTGTCACCAGGCTTCTCAGCAAATCTCCTAGACTTTTGTTTACCACTTTTGTCTGTCCATTCGTCTATGGATGATACGCTGAACTAAACAACAAGTTAGTTCACAACTTCTTCCATAAGGTTCTCTGGAAATTCCCTATGAACTTCATATCTCTGTCCGAAACTATGCTCCTTGGTAAGCCGTGAAGTCGAATGACTTCTTTGAAAAACAGGTTCGCGATGTGAGTCGCGTCACTGGTTTTCTAACATGGGATAAAGTGTGCCATATTGGAAAATCTATCCACCACCACAAAGATTGAATCACAACTTCTTTGTTTCATTGGCAACCCCAATATGAAATCCATGCTAATTTCATCCCACGGCCATTCAAGTATGGGCAATGGTTGATAAAATCTCGGATTCTGCTTCCTCCCCTTCGAATGCTGACAAATCCTGCATCTATCCACAAATCTCTTGACCTCTGATCACATCCCTAGCCAAAAGTATGACTCGCTCATATTTTTGAATGTCTTGTCATGACCGAAGTGTCCGACCAATCCTCCACTGTGTTTCTCCTTCAGTAGGTTCTCTCTCATGGAACAATTTGGAATACACAACTGATTTCCTTTAAACAACAATCCTTCCTAGATCATGTATTCGTCCCACTGGCTTCTATCTCTGAGAACTGGATTCTCAGTTGCTTCATACGCTTCCTTGAAGTCTAGATCATCTACGTACATGTCTCTGAGATCATCAAAACCCAATGTTTTGACTTTGAATTTCTGCAATAGCAAACACTTCCTGCTCAAAGCATCAACAACTTTGTTAGCAGTACCGGAAATATGTTTAATCACAAATGTAAAATTCTACATGTATTCTACCCATTTGACATGCCTCTAATTCAACTTCTCCTGTTGGGTCACAAACTATAATGCATGGTTATCACTATACAAAACAAATTCCTTTGGAATCAAATAGTGCCTCCACTTTTTCAAGGACTGAATGATGGCATAAAATTCCTTTTCATATGTGGAGTACTTCACTTTTGCTTCATTCATATTCTCACTAAAATATGCAATTGGCCTGTCATCTTGACTCAAGACCACTCCTATCGCAAATCCGCTTGCATCGCATTTCACCAGAAATGTCTTTTGGAAATCCGGTAACACCAAAATTGGTTGTTCCGTGATCTTCCATTTCAATAGATTGAAACTCTTCTCAGCCTCTTCTGTCCAGTGAAAAGATTTATATCTTTTATTCACTGAATCCATCATCATTGCGCTGATTCCACTGAAATTCCTGATGAATTTTCAGTAGAAACTAGCCAACCCATGAAAACTTCTCAGCTCAAAGATATTCTTCGGCGATGGCCAATTTTTGATTACCTCCACTTTATCTGGATCCATCCTCAACTCATTTTCCGAAATAAAAAACCCTAAGTAGATGAGTTATGTCTTCATGAATGAGGAATTCTTCATGTTTATCAACAACTTCTCTTGCTATAATCTCTTCATCACAATGGCCAAATGTTTCAGATGTTCAACTTTCATTTTACTGAAAATCAGTATATCATCCAGATATATGATAACAAATTTTTCGATGAAATCCTTCAGGACTTCATTCATCAACCTCATGAAGGTACTTGGTGCATTTGTTAAGCCAAACGACATAACAAGCCATTCATACAACCCTTCATTTGTTTTGAATGTTGTCTTCCATTCATCACCCTCTCTCATGCGAATCTGATGATAACCGCTCTTCAAATCAATCTTTGAAAAAAAAAATTGCTCCACTTAAGCAATCCATCAAATCATCCATTATTGGCAATGGGAATCTGTACCTGATGGTTATCTTATTAATCTCCCTTGAGTCTGTACACATCCTCCAGCCTCCATCTTTCTTCAGACTGAGTACTGTTGGAACAACACATGGACTCAAGCTTTCCCTGACTAATCCTTTGTCCAACAAATCCTAGACTTGTCTTTTGACCTCTTCATTCTCCTGCGGCGTCAATCTATACGCGACTTTGTTTGGAAAACTAGCTCCTGGTATGAGATCAATGTGATTACTCACACTCCTTATTAGTGGCAACGAACGAGGTAATTCGTCCACTATTATATCATCAAACTCTTCCAGCAGCTCCTGAACCTCTTATGGAAAATGATCCACTCTTGTGCTAGTCAGAACAATCCTCGGCTTTCTGACCACAATGAACTGTGGATCCTCCTTATTATTAACCTTTGTAAGAAGTTCCTTCCCACTCATGAGAATTACTGTGTTGCTTACTTCCGTTTTTACCTCATTATCTTTGATTGGAAGCAACATGTGTGTTCTCCCATTCTTCTCCAGGGTGTATGTATTCATCCTCCCATCATGAATCACATTTCTATCATATTTCCACGGTCTACCAAGCAATAGATAACAAACATCCATAGGAATGACATCACATAATATCTTATCATTATATCCTCCTATCTTAAATTAAACTAAACATTGTTGGGTGACATTTGCCTGATGTCCTTTTTGTAGCCATGAAACTTTATATGGACTTGGATGATCAGTCATGTCCAGCTCCAGCTTTTCTACCATCTCAGTTGAAATGAGATTGTCTGTGCTACCATTGTCCACAATGACCTTGCATGCCCAACCCTTGGTCTTGCAAGCTGTTCTAAAAAGTCTGGTCCTTTGGACTGAACTTTCCACTTCTTTCTTTGGTGTTAAAAGGACTTTTCGCATCACCAACAATCTTCCACCTTCATCATCCTCCGCCTCAACATTTCGCCCCTGTGCTTCGGTGATGTGAGTCTCTCCACTGTTCTTCTTTTTCTCTGGACACTTGAATGAATTGTGACCATTTTTTCCACACATGAAGCATGTGATTACTTCACCTCTTCCTCTTCCTCTACATCTGGTACGAGGAAACCTATTATTATCAGCATATCCTCCTCTCTGCTCAGTATGTTGTTCTCTTTTCTCAGCATATTTCCCTCGCTGTGAACTTCCACCTCTCTTGACTCGAGTATGAGGTTTCTTCCAGTCTTCCTTGGGCTTATGATATTTTTCTTGGGCAATCGATTTGCCTCTGGGCTGACTTCTGCCTCGGCCCCTTTGACTCTACTTTCGGCTCATCTTCTCTTAAGCTTTCAGAGCCATTTGATAAGCATCCTCCACGGTCTGGATGGTTACCATGCTCATTTCATCCTGAATCTCATATCTCAGGCCATTCATATACCTGGCCACTTTTTCATCATTGCTTTCACGATGACCTGCCCTAATATTCAACCTATAAAATTCTTCATTATATTCCTTTACTGTCATCATCTTCTGTCTCAGGTTCTGCATTCTCCTAAACAAAGAAATTTGATAGTCCCTGGGAATGAATTTTTCCTTCATCTTTGCAATCATCTTGTCCCAGCTCTTAATTTTTTGCTTGCCTTGGCAACACCTATCCGCTTGTAGTTCATCCCACCACAAGGCTACATGTCCTTTTAATCTCGTGATGGAATGCTTGACTTTCTTGTCCTCTTCGACATCTTCATAGTCGAAGTATGTGTCTAGAGCTCTAATCCAGTCTAGAAGTTCTTCTATATCCAGATTTCCCTCATAAACTGGAATGTCCATCTTCACCTTTGCACCCATCCTTGCAATAGCTTTAAGCAAGCATTCATATGCTGCATCTTCTGCTAGGATTTATTCTTCTTCATGTCCAGCATCATCTTCACTTTCGGACTCACTGATATCTCCTACATCATTTGTGTGCCTTTGTCTTATCTCCATGTCCACAACTCTAGCGCGTAAGTTATGCAGATCTCTTTCTACTTCTGGATTTTTCACTTGCCTACCCCTTCCTCTGGACATTTCGATTTCCTCCTCTGGGTTGGGTGATTATCTATCTCTTCTCCTTGGTGGCATGGTGAATTCTTCTTTTCCCCACTACATAAAGAAAAGAAGTTTTTCTAAGCTCTGATACCACTTGATGCAAGTGCGCTCGCAAGCACGTCCACTCATAGGATCTTCTCTTCTCAAATGGCCCGAAGAACTCTTAAAGAACTCTTCTACTTCCGTATCGGGATTTTTTTTTTTAACCCACAACAACTCTCTCACGGGATTCCCCCTTTCTTCTATCGGGAAATTGGACTTCGCGATTTCGTGAGTCCCATGGTCACACGTTTGTTTCTCACGATTCCCCGATCCCCAATACACCGATACGCTCCCTTGTTTCCTTAGCCTTCGAGGCTAAGCCTTTAGTCAGTGCAACCTCTCCTCATATGACCGCAGTCATATACCTTATCGGGATTTTGGGGTTTCTGATGTCGAGGTGTATGTGAGTCCTTATTCCCCGGACCCCCGATTCCTGATGCGATGTCCCTGAAAGCCTTTCCGCCGTAAAAAAAATCAATGACCGTGATCGTTTATTAGGATCAACGCCTCCAGGTCTCCCTCGGGGTTTCACGACTCCTAATGTCGAAGTGCTTTTCCTTCCATTTTCCCCGATCTCACGAATGTCGATTCCCCGACAATTGACTTTTCCTTTCTGGGAATTTCTCGACGGCTTCGATCTCGCCCACACGTCCCTTAGAGATGGATGACTTTGATATGCTCCAGGGTCTTCACCTTATGGCTCTGCCACGTGTCCACATGAACCTCGGCTCTCGGCACTTCGCGACTTCTGATGTCGAAAGTGACTCCTCTCAACCTATGAACCCCCGAGTGCACGATAGGCGATGGGGTTTCCGATCCAATGGTCCTCCTATGATCTAGATCCAATGGCCATCCTTCTTCCTTTCTCCTTGCGTCTTCGCGACTTGGAGTACCCAATACTTGGTCTCTCACCTTGTGCACTTCCGAGTTTGCGAGACCTCTCGATCTCTGCCACCTATCCTCCTCACATGGACAGCTCCTGGTCTTCTTGCCACTTCGCCGCCTCTCATGTCCTCACGCTTTGCGACCCTTGACACCAAGTTCTCAGTCCTTCTACTCATGAAATCTCAACATACGATGTGTCACTTGTCCGCTTGTCGACTCCTGTGGCCCCACACCGTTCTCGTAGTCGTCAGGATATCGTGTATCGCGATATCACGATTCCTGATGTAACGTTTCCCCTATCTCCAGGACTCCCGAATTGTCGAACCCCGACTTCTTCAGATCTCCCAGCATGCGTCCTGAATGATGGATGGTCCAGATCGAACCTCATACTTCGTCAAATGAAAAAATCAAAACCACTCACTCCTATGAACCCCGATGACCAAATATTCGATCGAGCGGTCAATCGGCATGTGTCTTACCTGAGATCCACGGCTAAGATCCCTTCGCTATTGCAAGACTCAAAGGGTCTCGAGATTTTAACTTCTGAACCTACGATATACCGATGACTCCTAGTTCTTGCCACCTGTCCCAGCAGATGGACGGCTCTGAGCTCGTCGGGATTTTCACGATGGATTTTCCAATCTCTGGTCCACGGGATCCCCAATTTCCCGAACTCCGATGCCTCAATATTTCGATGCTTCTCGGGGTTTCCACTCTACTCACGAAGATTTAAACCCTATGCAACTCCTGTCAAATCGGACGTTTGACAGGTAACTATGGGCTGATCCGACGGTCCACAATCCCTTGAGCTTAAACTCTGGACGTAACTGTATCCTCCTCGCTTCTCTGGCAGATCTGACGGTTGGTGGGGTTTTGCAAATCTGCTCCACAAGATCCTGACCGTCTATGTTCTCCTCCTGGGTACGTTCACGAAGTGAACCAAGGACTCCTTGCTGGACTTAATCAACTATGACCCAAACCTTTGTCTTTCTTGAGTCACTCGATATGATCCAACCCTTTGTGCTACCTTCAATAGCTTCAAAAGGATTTATCCCTCTTGAGCTTTCTCATGACTCTGAGTCTTAGAGAAGATTCTTGCGTGCACTCCTTGCGGAAATTCTCAGACACTTCCAAGTGTTGAATACCTTCGACTCTGCGCACACCTATAATAGTAGTCCTTCAATACTCCACCTAGATTCAAAACTGAGACTTTCCTTAGCTTGCGCACTCCTTGAAGGGCTCTTATAACCCAATTTCACTTCTGGGTGAATGAGAACAAGAGTTAAACTATCTAAACCTTCTGTCAATGCACTCCTTGCGGACGACTTCAACTGCACTCCTTGCAGGAATCCTTACTCAGATAGAGAAACAATTGAAACTCATTTCTCCTACTTCCTTTCTCGGATTTCAAACACTCAGCAAGAAATCATTCATACATAGCATGCAAAACAAATGCATAACAAGAAGTAAATACTCATGAGCATAGCATTCAGCATACATACACAGAGAAAAAACACAAAACCATGGATTTGAATCAATCTCTTCTATTAATTCAAGCTATGTACATGGGTGTTCTTCCATAGCTCTCTGCCTCTCTTCTATGCTCTTCCTACTTCAACAATAATACAAAATGCACAATGAGGGTGTCTATGTCCCGTTTCCCTCTTTCTTTCTAAAACTGTCTAATCTAATATTAAATTCTATCTACCTATTTCATCTCAACATAAATGCCTCTATCTACTTCAGACTAGAATGGGATGCTCAAGGTTTGATTACAATATACAAGTGCGCCTCATCTTAATGGCTCATTTAAGATCACGCATCAATTCCCAAGGTGATTTCAAAATTCGTGTTGGCTTGTCCAGTTGTCCACTTGCATTCTGCACTGGCTCATTTGAAATGGGAGATGCTCCTGCATCAGTGGAAAAAAACAAAAAGAAATTAGCATTCCTGAATTAGTTATCTTCAAAACAAGGGATCCTGGACATAAAAGAAATTGAAATTTATCAAATTTTAGAAGGTAGATATTTAGTTCTATACATACGAAATATGTACTTTTATAAAGTATGGGGATAAGATTTTATAGAGCATGCACAGAGTCCTCATTCCATACTTAGTGAGTTTTTGGATCACAAGTTCTCGGACTAGTGGGCTCAAAAATGAGCCTCTATGGTTATGTGGCCTACAAATATCTCGGAGATTTCCGCGATATACAAATTAAGAAGCAAACTTGTGGACTATAGAAACTTATAAAAAAATAAATAATGTTTGGTACATATCTTTGAAAAGTACATCAACATTTAAAACCATACAATGGAGTAGTAATAACGCCTGTTACATAGGTTCGTGGAGAAAAAACACATAGAAATTAGCATTCTCGAGCTAGTTTTCTTTAAAACAAAGGGTTTTGGATAGAAAAAAAATCAAAATTTATCAAAGTATAAGATCCTAGACACCCAAAGTATAGGATATAAAATAGTAACAACGTTGTGCAAGATAAACATTTTAGCATAGAATATGACACAAAAAAATGTAGCAAACCTCCATACTTAGCCAGTGTTTGGATCGCAGGTTCTCGGGCTGGTGGGCTCAAAATTGAGCCTTTGTTGTTATGTGGTCTAGAAATATCATTGAGAGTTCCGCAATATACAAATTGACAAGCCAATAAATAAAAAATTAAGCATAGAATAGGACAAAAAATATGTAGTAGACCTCCATAGTTAGCCAATTTTTGGATCGTTGGTTCTCAAGCTGGCGGACTCAAAATTGGGTCTCTCTTGTTCCATGGCCTACAAATAGGACCGAGATTTCCATGATATACAAATCGAGAAGCAGACTTGTGGACTATAGATATTTATCAAAAATAAATCATTTATGTTACATATAATAACGTCTGTTACATAGGTTCGTGGAGAAAAAGAGAAAAATTAGCATTTATGAATTACTTTGTTTGAAAGCAAAGGCTTCTAGACAGAAGAAAAATAAAAAATTATCAAAGTATAGGTTCCTGGACACCCAAAAAGTTAGCATACAATATAATAGTAACAACGTCGTGCAACACAAAAAAATTAGCATACATTAGGACACAAGAAATGTGGTAGACCCGAATTAGTTTTCTTTGGAAGAAACGAGAAAAGTTCCTGGACAACCAAAATTTATTATACAATAAATGCATTCTCGAATCAGTCTTCTTTGGAATTTATCAAAACATTCTCAGGCTGGCAGGTTCAAAATTGGGCCTCTCTTGTTTCATGGCCTACAAATAGGACCAAGAGTTTCATGATATAAAAATTCAGAAGCAGACTTGCGGACTATAGAAATTTAAAATAATGTCGGTTACATATAATAACGTCTATTACATAGGTTCATGGAGAAAAAGACAAAAAAAAATAGCATTTCTGAATTAGTTTGTTTGAAAGAAAAGGCTTCTGGATAAAATATAAATCGAAATTTATCAAAGTATAGGTTCCTAGAGACCCAAAACTTTGGCATACAATACAATAGTAACAACGTCATGCAAGACAAAAAAATTAGCATACATTAAAACACAAGAAATGTAGCATACCCGAATTAATTTTCTTTGGAAGAAATGAAAAAGGTTCATGGACAACCAAAATTCAGTATACAATAAATGCATTCCCGAATTAGTTTTCTTTGGAATTTATCAAAAATTAATAATGTTTGTTACATATTTCTAGAAATTTAAATGCGTTTGTCATATAGACCGGTATTGAGGCTCCCACAGACCATAAAAAGAAAAAAGTACAAGAATTAGGAATGTCGAAAGGAGAAGTGCGCGACGATAGAGAGGAAGACCTAAAAAGAAGAAGTTGGAAGTTATGAGTCTTTGGTTACAATTTTCTATTTATATAAGTCATAAGTGGATTGATAAAGAAAAAAAGATGACAATATAGACTTAAACTGGATTGATACAGAAAACAAGATGTCAGTATAGACATACTAAGAACCCGATGCATTTTTGTTGTTGTTGTCGATGGTCAGTGGAGTCCTATCCAGTGGTTGTTTCCCTTCCTGGATGAGGCTGTCCATTCTCTATTGGAACCATTATTCGATGTATCTTTTCATGGGGGCCATGTTGATTTCATCCCGGATTTCTATGTCGTAAAGGTCATTTTCTAATTTCCTTAGATCCATTGAAATACTATGCAGACTTTGTTCATTTCTTCATTGTGTGTTGCATACTCTAGTACCCAACGCTCATGGTCATCTAGATGATGTTCAGCTATGCTTTAAATTTTTTTGAAAGACAACCCCTTTAAAATATCAACTTTTTCCTGGAAGGCTTCTTTGATGATTAACAAGTATTTGAGAATTAAGTTTGAGTCTTGAACCTCATTGGTACTTCCGATTAAGTCCAATTGGATCAGGCTTGTGAATAAATTTTTCTTTTCTGATATGAATTGTATACATGATTTGACAATGAGCTCCAGGTTGTTAATTTTCTTTTGCCATCATGCTTTTACTTTTTTGTCCCACTTTGGCAAGGGGATATTTTCTTGTCTTCTTTTCAGTTCCGATGTGTTGAAAGCATAGTTAGAAAAATGGTTCAGCACCTGTTCACCGAAATGCATGTCCTTTTTTAAATTCACCTCCAAATGTTCCAGGAAACCATTTGCCTTATTTTCGAAGGAAACTAAATTTTGCGATGTTTCCCAGGCTTCAGTAAGTAGCTACATTCTTTTGTTGATGTTATTCTCTATAAGGGCTCTAGAGCATGCAAGGAGGGTAGATGATACTTTCATCTTAGTTGCAGTGGTAGCAAGCATGATTTTTTCCAAAGGAATAGAAAATTCTAGAGTTGCAATGAAAGACTGCTCAAATTCATTGAGGCGGTCTTTGAGATTGGCATTTTTCGTCTCAATTCCTCCAATGCAATCATGAATAATTTCACTGGTTACTTGGTGAAATGATGAGATTTGGGACGACCTCATTGTCTTAAAGTTAATCTCTGTGTGAGATTTTCCTTTCCTGTTTGTTACATCTCTCTTTTCAATGACCATACTTTTAGATTGGATGTAAAAAACAATGCTCTGGAATACAAAGGATTAATCTTCTTCAAAAATTTGGGTCTCAAATATTTCCACCATGGACGACCCAATTTTGTGCATGTGTTTAGTTTCAATTTCAAGTTGCAGCTGTTCACTTTCAATTTCGGGTTCCTCTGCCTGGCCTGCATTTTTTTTTCTCTTCTTTGTCACTGGAAGTTTGTGAGAGATATCAAATTTTATGTGAGGAGGGTTCTTATCTCCTCCTCTGTTCAGAGATTTATGGGTTGCTTTCTTACTAGGGTGGGTCATTGAAGCGATGCTCCATGATGTCATGCTCTTAGGAGTGTTGGTGAGGGACTATGTACTTAAACTACTTATCCCTTGAAGTCACATATGTATATTTCATAGTTTAATTCCAACAGAGTATAAACAGATTCATAACAATGTGCTAACTCATTCATCAAGCTTAACCATTAATTGTTGAAAGAAATAAGAGACATGCACACATTCTACATATTACACAAGTATTACCGCGGTTCACTCCTTCCTGGGCTACGTCCACAAAGATTTGGCTCTTGGATCTTTTACTATGGCAGTTTGCATTTCTGGCGCCACGCACTTACAATTCTCCACAAACTGAGTAAGATCTATGTGAGGCAAACTAGATCACACTAGGCTCTACAACCTGTGGTCTAATACTCATATATACCTTCCCTCGTATATTCTTTTCTCAACAGCTTACAAAATTGGTTCATACAACTCAAAACATTACATATCGCCTACGGTCCTGCGTGGTTACAGTCTCCAAAACTTAACAACAACAATAACAATAACAACAACCCCCACCTCTATGATGCTTTCGTATCTATATTAATAAATTTCAGGCTCTTCATCCTTTTACATAATATTACCAAAACCCTAACCCTTCTTATGTTAGGTCTTTCTCCCATGCACATTTTTTTCTTCCTCCAGCTATTTCTTTCCTTTGTGAATGTTTTCTTACATGCGTGCGTGCTATTCTTTTGCCAGTTGTTACTTCAGTTTTTTGCATGCTTTCTTTCCCACGATCTTTCTTATTTCCCCTTCGGCCTTGTGCCAAAAGGCCCCCAACACTGACATGTGACTCATCTCGAGTCACCTAATTTCTCTTTGCTTCCTCAATCTCTTTGGTGATCATCTGGAATTGTTCCTACAACTCTGTTGCTTTTGTCAGTGCCTACGTGGTTTTCTCCTTGATGGTGTCGACTATCTAAGCTGCCACTTCCTTGCTCATCAGTCCTATGCATTCTAGTTGACTCTATGTTGTCTGTTTTCTGGCTTCTTCTGCCTGTGCAAGTACTTCTGCTACCCGTTCCTGCAATGGTTCTATTTGAGCCCGACACTCATGTTTCTGTGTTTGTGTAGTGAAACGTTTTTCCTGTATCTTCTTCAACTCTTGCATTCCCTTGACCTGTTATGGAATTGGTATGGTATTTTTTTGTTTCTTGAGTTCTTGGATTGTTTCATTGATCCTCTCCTCCTCCTTGTCCCAGTGTTGGACCTGGGGATCCTCTTCTAGCCTCGTCCAAAGTTGCGTTGATTTATCTAGAAATTCAGTTGTTGTGCAGACCTATTTTTATAGCTCCTGCAGTTGCATTGTTGCTTCCTTCTTCCTTTTCTCCTTCATTGCTATTGGATTTATCGATCTAATCTGTCCGTGGAGAGTCTCAATCTCCTTTTGATACTGATCAATTTACTACATAATCTGGTTGATATTTTCTACGGTTGGGAGTTCATTTCCTTACACAGTGGTTGGAAGTTTCCCAAAAATTTATTTCACTCTGCGTTCTAGCTCGTTTCTGCATTCCTTCTCCTCCCGAGTTTCGTATTTGGCTTGTGCACAAACCATTTCCAACACTTCCCACTTCTTTGTTCCTTGTTGTAGCTCGGCTAAGTTTTTATGTGCTTGTGATTGCATATCGTGGTCGATGCTAACCTGTAGTTTGTATAATGTTGTTGATGGCATCTGTGTCAAGAACAATTAGATATGATCCAAATCCTTTAGTGGTTTATGTCCCACAATTTCATCCATTTGCAGCATGCTAGGCTTTATGTAGACCATGGAATGTGCGTGTTGTATCTGAAGAACTAGGTCACGTTCTTCTACCTCCACCCTTTCTATGGTCTATGTGGTCAATGGATTTATGTCTCTATTTCTACTCATGATATGGGCTTCCCCGAATTTCTTAAGGAGATGTCCCATTTATGTAAGTTCCTTTTATAGTTTATCCTTGTGGTGCACGACATGATCAAAATCCTCTGTGAGTCAGTCTTGGAACATTCTAGCAATCATCTCTCCATCAACCTCCATGATTGTATAGTCCAGTGGTGCTCATTGTGCCTTCATTTTCTTGCACACACCTACTTCCTATACCGTTGGTCCCTTAGTTCCCCCTAGTTCCTATGTGATGGGGTTTGATGTGGTTTCTTGTGCTCCCTCAACCAGTTTTTGTTGTCCAATGGTCAGCTGAATGGATTATGTCCTCCCCTTCTAGGTCCCTCACTACTCTGATTCGTCATCTTCCTGAGTCGGCTTGGTTTGGCTCGTTCTTCATTTCTTGGGTATTGGGATTTGTGGAGGCTATGTTTCTGCCTACGCATCCCCTCATTCTGTTGTTTGTCCTGGTATTTCTCTGGGTATGGTTGGAATCCTCCATTCATCAGGCCATTCGCTGATGATCATGTCGATATCTCCCTCGGTGATGAAATAGTACATCTGTAGCCACTATTTATCTAGATCATTCCTTGGTTGTATCCACATAGCTTGTCGCCTAGCCCAAAAATTGGCGATGCTCTCGTATCGTACGACATCCTCTGGTGTTATTCTCCATGCTTGACTAATGGATTCCTATATCTCCCATAGGTAAGCTTCAAATATGATTCCATTCCCCCTATTATGCTTGTATAGTGGCATAGATATTAGGACACGATATCTTGCTCCTCCTAGATGTGGTGTGATACAAAAGACGATGTATTCTAGTTATCGCCATCCCATGAAAGCTATGAGAGTGATTAGCCATGAGTAATGAAATTCTGTACCTACGTCCTGCATGTCTTTGTAGTCTACTTGGAACAAGTTTGATAGGTATGGCGCCCAGCTCATGGAATTGCCTTCTGCGCACTGAGATGAAACAAGAATGACTCCTGCTGGTACTTCATCTTTGTGGTATTTTCTTAGCAGTTTGTAGGCTAATATATTTGCACCCGATTGCATCATGACATTGTTGATCCGTTTGATTATAGTGCCTCTTGTTCCCTTGTCGGTGCCATATTTCTTGTTCATCTCTTCTGCCAAGGTTTTTTCCTTGGATTTATCATCCAGAATCAGCGCAGGATCCATACCCTGAGTCGGTAGGCCTATTATATGCGTGATAAATTAGATAGTTATGGGGATGGGTTTTTCCATCCATACATCCTCTCCATGCATAACTGATAACAGTTTCTTGACGGATGCCATCGCATATTGGCCTATGCCAAAGTGTGGTATCCTCAACAACCCTAGAATTCATGTTCTGTCTAGTCTAGTGGCCCGCTCGTGTGGATGAGTGAGGGTTTCTCCGAGTTGGTTCACAACTATTTTCTACATAAAGTCCTATGGTGCAAGATATGGATATTTGGTTTCATCTGCTACATCATGGTCGGAATACTTGAGCTTCCCTACATGACCCAATAGATACAGGTCCACTTGTACTCCCTCTGGTATGCGAGGTAGAAAAATCGTTGCAGCCGATTTATTTCGAGGTGAGATCAGTATATGAACTTAGTCCTCCTTCTATGTTGGTTGGCTCGAAGTTCCAAGAACTCCTGGTTGTGCCCCTATTGTCCACTCTGGCCATGCCCAGGTAGTTCCAGCAGTCTCCTTGGCTAGGTGACCTAAGTCGGGTGCTTGTGTCTCGTCAGGTTGCTCCTCTGCTCCCATATGTTGTGCCATTTTTTTCACTTCCACGACTCCTTCAGTATGTTTCAACGATATTTCCTAGTGGATGTCTTCTTATTTTTTCTGAGGCTCATGCATTGTTGCTAGTGTATCCTATTCCATGGGCTCTGTTTGTGTTTATGGAATCTCCTCTAGTATTGGTGTGGACTCTACTGGGATTTCCTCTGGCGATGAGATTTCGTCAATATCAATGATCTTCGGTGGTTGCTTCTCAGTTTCCTCCAATGGTCCCCATGAACTAGTTTGAACCTTGGTTGATCTGGCTATCTGGCCTAGTTTTGTGATCTTCGGTGGTGCCATAATGGTGTCTGTCGAATGTTTGTTGATTTTGAATGTCCTCGGTGAGCTCTGTGGTTTCACTCTGTTCATTCTAGTTGTTGTTTCTCCTTTTCTATTCTCCTTTCATGAATAGACTAACTACTTCTATGCTCATGTGTTGTATGGGCTCATCATGAAGCTTGTTGAGGATGCTTCCTCCATCATGCAATTAATGCACCATAACTGTGGGTTCAATGCATCTGTGACAGTTTCATACTTTCCATTACGCTTAATCTATCATCTCCAGTTGGCACATTTAATGTGACATCCCATCCATCCTTTACTTGCTTTAACTGTACCTCATACTATCCTGTCAGCCTGCTTTTGTCGACTTTCGTTTTCCCGCTTATTTCCTTTTTTGATATGACTGTTATCATTTCCCTTGTTGTTGTTGTTTTTTCTTTTTTTTTTAACTGCACGGTGAGAGGTTGGTTGTCCTTGTACATATTCAATCGGCTCCCATTGATCATTCCTCTGAGGTCTGGACCTTCTATATCTCTTAACTATATAGCTCCTCCATCCGTGAAAGATTTTACCTCGTATGGTCCTAGCCAATGCATTCTCATCTTTTCTTAGTTTTGTTGGATGCTATAACGATTTACTATCCTAGAGTAATACTAGATCTCCTTCCTTGAATGTCATCCTCTTGATGTGGTGGTCGTTCCAAGCTTTGTCTCTTGCTTTCTGTACTTGTTGGTGGAATCTTACCAAGATTCAATCTTCCTCCATCGACAGTAATTGATTCAGTCTTTCCTGTACTATGCCTCATTTTGTCATGTGTGTGATAGTTTCTACATGTAGACTGGGTATTAAAAATTCTAACGACACTACTGCTTCTTGATCATAGACTAGCTTGAATGGTGTGTGGCCTGTCAACTTTTTTCATGTGGTTCTATACACCCATAAGAATGCTGGTACCTTGAGGTCCCAATTGTCCCTGTTGACGTTACATATCTTTTTCAAGGTGTTCAATAGAATTTTGTTGAAGGCTTCTACTGTGTCATTTGCTTATGGATGATATGGTGTTCTTTTTTGGTGATGAACTTCAAACTCTTCGAGCATCGCTCGGATGGTGCTATTTATGAAGTGTGTTCCTTGGTTGCTCATCAAAGTTCTTGGGCACCCAAATCTAGTAATTACCTGCTCAAACAGAAAGTGTGCAACTATCTCTGCGCTCCAATATTTTACTGGTGTGGTTTCCACCCATCTTGTTAGGTATTTTGTTGTGGTGATAATATATCTCACCCCAGTTCTTTTGGTTGGTGGGTTAATGGGTCCCAAAACGTCTATCGCCCATTTTTTGAATGCCTGAAGTGTCACTTATGGTCGTAGTGGCATCTAGTCCCTTCTATTGGGTTTTCCTACCCTTTGACAGACATCACATTGCTGAAAGTACTCTTTCGAGTCTCTATGGATCATTGGCCACCATAATCCTACGCATAGTACCTTTGTGTGGTAGCTTTTCCTGCATAATTCCCTCCTGTTATTCCCTCGTGGGCTTCTTATAAAATTTTTAGTCATTCGTGGTCTAGTATGTATCTTCATAAGATTCTATCTACGCCCATATTGTATAGATGTCCTGCAATCAATTGATAGTCGACTGCATGGACTACTAGGTTCTTATTTTGTGCAGTGGTATATTCCTGCGGTGTAGTACCTGTGCTCAAGTACTGGATTATCTCTACAAATTAATCGTCAGCAATATATACTAAGAATAATTTTGCATCTGGAAAGTTGTCTTCTAAATTTATTGGTTCCTCTCCATTTGTGACCGTCAATAGGTGGCCAGGTTCTGCATTCAGTTTTCCTAGTTTAACTATTACCTCAAAGTCAAATTCTTGAAATCGCAATAACCATCGGTAGATTCTCCCCCCCCCCCCNAACACTGGATTGTTGACTAGGTATTTCAGGGCTGAGTGATCTGTAAACATCTTAAAGTTTTTTCCCAATAGGTAATGTCTGTATTTCTGTAGTGCATAAACCATATCTAGACCTTCTCTTTATGTCGTGTTATAATTCTATTGTGAGTCTGATAATTTTGTTCTTGCAAAATTTATTGGGTGATCCGAGTCTCCTTCTCCTGGTTGCACTAAGATAGCTCCAAGTACTATCGATGATGCATCTACATGTACAGGGAATGTCTTTTTCCAATATGGAAATAGTAATATTGGTGCGGTGACCATCTTTTCCTTCAAGGTATCTAGACAGTTTTGGAACTCGTCATTCCGTTAATACTTTGTATCCTTCCTTAACAAATTTTCCATTGGCGTTGTAATCTATACGTAGCCTTTTATGAATTTCCTGTAATATCCTGTATGTCCTAGCATTACTCTTAGTTGGCAGACTATTTTTGCTGTTGGTTGGTTAACAATGACTGTGATTTTTGTCGGATCCACTAGAAAACCCTATTTGCATACTATGTGTCCCAATAGTATCCCAAATGGTGTTCCAAATATGCATTTCTTGATATTCAGTGATATCTGGCACTATCTGCATCATTCTAACATCAATCGTAAAACTTCCACATGGTTTTTTAGTAAGTTGTACACTGTCCAATCATCCAGGTATACTTTGAGGAATTGATGGATGAATTCCTTAAATGCTCTGATGACCACTCTAGAAAATATCACAGGTGCATTCGTCAGTTCGAACGACATGATTGTATATTGATAAGATCCCCATTCTTTCGTGAATGTGGTCTTCTTTATATCCTTGTGTGTTATCTTAATCTGATGATATCCCGAGAATCCATTAGTGAATGAGTAGGCTTCGTGGCCTCATACGTTCTCGTGTACTTCATCCATGAACGGTGTGGGGAATGGGTCGTGTAGGCATGCATCATTCAACTTCCTCAAGTTAATGCATATCCTGATCCCTCTTCCATGTTTCTTGTTCTTTACTACCATAAGGCTTATCCATTCTGATTCTTTGACTGGTTCGATGATGTCGGCCTCGAGCATCCTATCGATATTGTCTTTAGCTTTCTGTTTATATATGGGGTTCAATCTATATGGTCATTGTTTAATGGGTCTCACATCAGGTCTGAGTGGTATCTTCATTTCTCCTAATTCTCTGGCTATGCCTTTCATCTCTGTAAAGGTTGTGTGAAAAAGGTCATTGTATTCGTGCAACATTTTTTTGATGCTTTCTAGTGTCTGTTCGTCCTAGTAATATCCAATGCTGACCATTTTGGGCTGCTCGGTGGTCCCTATGTTAACCTTTTTATCTTGATTGGTGTAGATATGATCTCTAACTCTAAGAGTGGTCCTTCCACATCTCTCTCACCTTCGACTTCTTCGATCTGAATATCATGTGGATCATCTTCATCCAGTCCTTCCTCCTGTATGTGGTAGCATGACAGTAGATCCTTAACTGTCTACTTATTCTTCTCTTGTACCTCTCTGATAACTTCCACTTCTATTTCTTCAATGAATATCACGTTTCTGATCCATTTCAAGGCTGTGTCTATGTTGGAGTTCTCATTCTCGAATGAAAAAGTGACTGCAAAGTTATGTTGGAGGGTCGCCCATGTCTTGATTCCTTTACGCATTTCCTATTCCATATACCAATTCATCGATATTCCCTCTAAAGTATGAATGAGGTGGTGATACCATTCCTCTAGTGGCGTCATCTTCCACAACATTTTACATGCCTCCAAGTGTTCTTCTGGTGTGCCTAGTCCATCGTATTTTTGTTATTTGTTAACTGTCTGTTCTGTGATGAACCTTATGCACAGTAATTGCTTACATTGGTACCAATCTGTGATAGTCTCTTTATCTGCACCCAACCATCTTGCAGGTGTATCCTTTAGTGCTAAATCCAGTGCTATCAATCTCCGGTTTTCTAATACCTCATCTTCATATTGTGTCAAGAAAGTTTCCAAATCATTTAGCCCATGAAAAAGGGTGGTTCTTTGATTTTTGTGCCAATCCACCTTATTGCGCGGTCTATTTTGGCACACCTTCTCATGGATAATTCTTGTAGTCTTTGCTA
Organism: Picea engelmannii; assembly: GCA_009831015.1. Taxonomy (NCBI): domain Eukaryota; kingdom Viridiplantae; phylum Streptophyta; class Pinopsida; order Pinales; family Pinaceae; genus Picea; species Picea engelmannii. Next base: position 2,409,408 of record ML776752.1, on the reverse strand, counting down.
CCATTTTTATAACCCGGTGTCTGATTCTATTGTACATGAAGTAATGTTCTTCCAACTGAGTACCCCGTATGTAGTTGGGTTTATATAGTCCACATCACGCGTAGTTGTTCTGTACAAATGGTCTATCTTTTATAAATCTAGACAAGTGGGTTCTATGAACCTCTCGTCTTCTGATGGGTCGAGTGGAGATATGACCCTATATTCCCCCGACTCAAATGTCATTTTTCTAGTTTTTAAGTTAGTTATGGCTTGGTTGTCGAACACCCAATCCAGACCAAGTAGCGTCGAGTAAGGTGTTGTGTCATCTACTATTTCAATGACTTCAAAGTATTACTTACTGTGCACACCATCCAGATCTACCATCACTCCTTTTAGCCTACCTATTGGTAGGACTCTATGTTGATTTGCTATCTTTAATTGAACAGTTGAGTATCCCAGTGTAGGTTCTCCTATGCATTTCCATTTATCTTTTGGTAGTACATTCACTTTGTATCCTAGATCTAGTATAATATATCATATTGAAATCCCCAATGTTAGCATTTAGTCTAAATTCCCTACTTGTTCTTATTCTTGTGTGTAGGTGGTTGACAGTTTTCAATTATGGCTTCTGTCCCGTCTCGCTGCTACATTTTTCTAGGATGTTTTGCAATATTTTGACAGATGAAGGATCACTTAACATTTTGATGCATGATTGCAAAAAGTCTTTGATGGTACTTACTTGTTCCTTGGGTTGTATTATTATGGTATGGTCCAGTGATGGAGGCATTTCATATTCTGGAGCTTCCTTGCTCTGTTGTGCAGTCAGTGCAATGTTATCCTTCTGGAGTTCTTGTCAGGCTTCTTTAAAGATCTCCTTATACTTATGTGCATCGAACTGCTTCTTGTGGTCAGTGTTCTTCTTTACCCATTGGTTCTGCACTGGTTCCTGTCGAACTGCGTCATTTCCTATTTTTGTTCCTCCTCGAGTGATATGTTGATGTTCCGTCCACCATTCCTTGCTTTAGATGAAATCCACTGAACATTCTGGTTATTTTGATTCCTTTTTTCCTGGATCTTTACAAGTAACTTCATACATTCCTCTGTATCGTGGTTCGATGCGTGACAATACATACAAGTCCCTGGTGGCAGTGGACACTCTCGTGTGTAATGTTCTAGTTGTTGGCAATTGTGACATGTAACAGGTCCTCTAACGCATCTGAAAATGCCTCTATCTCATCCTTCTCCTCTATATCATGCATGATCACCTTGTAGCATGTTATATTGTGGTCCCTGATTATACTACGCGATATTGTACTAGGGTTTTGCTAGGTTGTACTGTGGCTATGCGTTATTGTACAGCTGTGACGCAGTATTATACTGTTGTTGTGTAGTGTTGTATGGGGCTGGGGCTTGAGTGAACTGTGGTGCTACTTTCCCAATCATCATTTCTTCTTGTACCCTGTATGTGTCCGATGTTCTTTCCCACATCATCTCCATAGTTCTGCAATCTTTGTCATCATGGCCAACTAACTTGCAAAAGGTGCAATATGATTTATTTGGAACTGTTTGGTATTTCTACATCATCGTGCAGTGGTAACAGTTGTGACCCAGTTTCTTGCATATTTTGCACCATAATCCTCCCTATGGCATTGGGTTTGGCATCCCTGTTTCCATATACTGTGCGAATGTTGGGCATTCATTCTTATGGTGTCCTTCCGTCCTACAAGTAGTGTACTAAAAAAATTCTCGTTTGTCCTTGTTCTTATTCTGGTTCAGCTAAAATGTTAATCTCTTCAGATCCTCCTTCAGTTCTTCGATAGCCAGGTCCGTCTACTGGCACTGATTCTCTTCCAATTGCAAGGCTACCTATAGAGCCTCTGCCTACATTTGAAACTTATGTTGTCGTAATGGATATTTTAAGTGTGGGAGTAGTGAGTTGAAAAATAACTGTCGATGTTGCATATCAGTCATAAGGTATTTTAACTTCCCTTTTAATCCCTTGAATGTTTGATCAATCTCCCATATAGATTCTTCTAGTTTCTATCTTATTTCAATCATCTCATTCATGTATTTATCCTGTGAGCTCGGCTTCTGGAACTCATTTATCAATACTTTCTTAGTATCGTCCTCTGTCCTTGTCATTCTGGGAACACTATTTGTGTCTAGACTCATGTACCAATCTAATGCTTGGTCTCTTAGCATGATCTCTAGCTACGCAAGTTTGGTGTCTTCATCAATGATCTGATTTGCATCCCAAATATTTGTGTAAATGAACAAATGATTCTCACGGTCTTATGTTTCTTCTCCTCGAAACTCTATTAATCTAATAGTAGGATCGTTTCCTGCCATTCCAAATACTAAGCTACTCCCTCCTCTGTGTGGTGTAGATACTTGAATAAGGTTGTCTGAACTGGATCCTCCAGTTGTTACTCCTTGTGTAGATGTACTTCCTGCTATCGGACTTCCTCCAAACTTTCGTTCTCTAAACGATGGTGTTTTCTTTGGTGTATTGGTCGCACATGGGTTTATGGGTTCCACAGTGACATTAATTTGAAAGGGATGGTTTTCTTATCCTCCTGTTCTTGGGCCTCTTGTTTTCCTCTCATATGTGGCATGCAATATTTCCTCAATCTTCTCCACAACCTGAAGATCCTCTACCTCTTCCTCATCGCTTGCCAATCCCTCCCTCTCGGCTATGACTCTTTTCTTGGTATTCACCTTATCTTGGTAGGGTGCTCCGCTACGCGTCGTTCTTTGTGATGCCAAGATCCACTTAATTTGGTCGTCCTCCATCAATATCGGGTCCAAGGATTCCTCCTCCTCCTTCTCTTTATCCTTCCCTCCTTCCATTCCTCCTCTCTCTGTTAGTGCTTCCTCCCTTCCCCCATGCACACAAGGAAGTATAGTTGTCATATTCCATTGTCATTACACCTTTCTTATATAGCAATATATTGATAGAAGTATATAGTAATCGAATGTAGCTTTCTCTGGGTCCTCGTAGGAACTCTTGATCGGCTGCGTTGTACGACTTTGTTGTGTCTACCACAAATTCTGTGATAAATCCTGCCACAATTCTGTCAACCCAAAAGTCATTTGCGCGGGTGAATTTGTTGTTCACCTGTTGCAACTACTAGATCTGTACTGTAGTCCAATCTAGCTATCGAATCTGATTCTTCACATGGTTATCCTTTAACCTTAAGATCCACTCCTATACTAGATGCAAAAAATCACAGAAAAAGACTTCGTGTAAATCCATAAATACATATTTATCCAGGTATTTACGCGGTGTGATCCTGGGGTTTCTATTGTCTTTCTGTGCAAACTCCAGCTCTTTCGTTTTCAAACATCCTTCGATTTCTTCTCTCATTGGGTTCCAAGGTCTCAACATCCCCTTCTAATGACTCATTGCTCTTATGTTTCGCTCCTTCAGTTCTTTTTCATTCTATCTCATCTACTCACTCCTCTCTTCTTCCTCTTAACACGACAATGAAACCATTTGTGGTTTACTATTTCCCTTATCAGGTTGTCTGAGTTATTTAACTAGGGTTCATGTCATTCAAGGTTCCAACAGAACCTCTAAAACTATCGGCCCTCCTGGTAAACCAGAAGGAAACACAACACCCGCAAGGTACTGTGCAGTCTCACCTGAGATAGATTTAAATCGGTGACTGTAAGACTCATGTGTTTACAGCCTAGGACAGAGTAGGGGATAGGGGTTTCTTGATTAAAGCTAGGTACTGCGAGCTATAAGGTAAATTACTTATCCCTTGAAGTCGCATACGTATATTTCATAGTTTAATTCTAGTAGAGTATAAACAGATTCATAACAATGTGCTAACTCATTCATCAATCTTAACCATTAATCGATGAAATAAAGAAGAGACATGCATACATTCAACATATTACATGAGTATTACCATGGTTCACCCCCTCCTGGGCTACGTCCACAAATATTTGTCTCTTGGATCTTTTATTATGGTAGTCTGCATTTATGGCGCCGTGTGCTAACAATTCTCCACAAACTGGGTCAGATCTATGTCAGGTGAACTAACATCTATGGTAGTCTGCATTTCTAGCGCCGTGTGCTAACAATTCTCCACAAATGTAATGTGCATGTTGTTCTTCCTCCATCTATCGCTTTCCTTTGTGCACTCTTTCTTGGATGTGCGCGTGCTTTTCTTTTTCCAGTTGTTACTTCAGTTTTCTACATGCTTTCTTTCCCATGATCGTTCTTCTTTCCCCTTCCGCCTGGTGCTAACAACAGAGGAATGAACTTTTTTTTTTCTTGTCATGGAAAAAATGCAACGAGTCATTGTATTTCCTTGCTATTTATACAACAAACATCTTCTCCATGATGTGGCATGGAAGGAAAGTAGGATTTTCCTTAGAGCCAAAGACCATGAGGACACTGTGATTTTCCTTTTCTTCAAGTGTGCCCTTCCTATTCAAAAACTTGGTTGCCTCGCTAGACATTCGTGAAGAATCCTTGCCTAACAATAAATCTTTGAAAATTGAGACAAAGCCATTAAAAACTTCATAAAAACAATGGGAGTCCTTGTGCCTCCACAGGGCCTCATACCAGAATGTTACTAGGTTGAATCCAAAGTTTATCTTATTGGAAAGAGAAAGTTTTGGAAACATGCAACAATGAACTATTGCGAAAATCAAGTAGGATGACATACAAAATTGATTCTATTCTTTGAATCATGACAACTGGGAACAAAGCTCAATGGAAATTAGCTTCCCCCAATTGAAAATGTATTGTTCCTTGACTATGAAATACAAAACATAAATAATTATATGGGAAATGCTTATCGTTGATGCTTGTCCCGTTATTCTTGTAAACAACCAAGCAATTTCCTGGAATGGATTTCTAAAGGAACTTATCTGCAACCTTTTGATATCTTCAGGAACTATTCTTGGGTCTTCGAGGAAGTTAGCTAATATGTCCAACCCATTATCATGTTTTTCTAGAAACTTCTTGCAGTCTTGTCCTTTGAACGTCAATGTTGGCTCCGAAAATTTTAACGTCTCGCAGAAGGCCTGAGGTGACAAAGAAACAAGAGAATAGTCGCACAATTGAATAATTCTTTGGCCCAGAATATATATTTCGGTGCACCAAGAGACCACCTCCTTACAGTAAAAAACCCCAGGGACGTAGCATGCACGAGTGATCCCAGACATCCAAATAACTTCGTTCTGGGCGGAATGGGAGGAATAGTAAAAGTATTCCTTGGACCACTAGAAGTTCTGGTCCTAATGTCTGAAGATATTTAATGTATCTCCACAAAATGGTTGTCGAACTGCTACCATAAGTCTACAAGAACGTTTTTTTTCTCCAGACAATGGATGGAATGAAAAGTTGGAAGGGATAATATAATCCTTCACAAGTCTTGGTCCAAAGTGTGTCAATGGGAGATGTCCTTGAGACTTTCATTCATTAATGAAAATTTCGACGGTTGTTGCATGATGCGTTGTTAACATTCAACACTCGTAATCGCATACATAGAAATGAAAACATGGTAGATATTACAATGAGCGATTAAGAATTGTAGATTTATTGAGCGGGCCAACATGATGACGCATGTTCGAGATGAACAATCAGAAGGGAAAAAATAACTCTCTGCACATCTTGGTTTAATGCATAATAATGGGAGATATCCTCGATCGTTTTGCACATTAATGACAATGTTGGTGGTTCCTGCATGGTTAGTTGTTAGCATGAAAGGTTTCTAATCATGTAGTAAGAAAGTATGGAGATCCCATGCAAGGAAAAACAACTTTGAAATAGGGTTACAAGGTAGAACCGTTGAAGGTGAGGGCATGAGGGCCAAATTGTATGTCTTAGAACTTTTTTATTGCCATATTGCTAACAATGAAGAGGGTATGGCGGGACAGTCTAGAGGGAAATTTGTATATGACTAGTAAGAGCATAACTAATGTATATCAAGAAGGACAGGAAGTTAGTGTGGATGGAAGGAAGCGAGAGATACTTTGAAATATTTGCGAGCTGTGGCAGAGTAAATCTTGTGAGTTCGAATATTCTGTACTAGAATTGTAGATCATGGAAGTTTTGAGTGCAAGATGTATATGACACAACAAGAAGCAGAGTTCAAAACCGCCAATTCGGAAAATGTGGCCATAAAATTGGTTGATTATGGCCATAGATGGAGATAAAGATATGTCAACCTGCAAACTCTAGAACCTGCGACCAAAAAAAGGTGGCCAAGTATATAACTAAAAAGCAATAATACAGGGAAAGAAGACAAGGGAAAAAGGACCAAGGAGTCCACGATGGAATTGTAAATCACAGAAATTTTGAGTGCAATATGTATATCATGGAACAAGAAGCAATGGATTTTGAATGCTCCAACCCAAAACAGTGACTAAGAAATCGATATTTCATGAACCCGTGAAAAGGAGAATCCAAAAAAGGGTCAGAAGGTCTCCCTAGAAGACGCGAGTCCCCGACGGTCAAATTGTATTATTCAGAACATTTGAATGCATAATCTGTAACATGGAAGAGGGGATGATGTCGGAACCTGGTAGTGAATTTCTATATTGAGGAGGGCTAGATGTGAACTATTTTGTATCAGTATTTCCAGTTGCCACTAGAAAGAGTCACTAGTAAGAGAACAACCAATGTATAATAGGAAGGACAAGAAGTTAGTTGGGATGGAAGACAACCAGATATACTAGAAACATTTATGAATTGTGGTAGAATGAACCTTGTGAATTCTTGTCCGTGGTAGAATTGTAGATCATGAGATTTTTGAGTGAAAGATGCACATCACTGAACTAGAATCAAAGTTCAAAACCGCCAACCTGGCAACCGCGACCATAAAATTTGGTATGGAAACCAACAACGGTAGGTCGGTTTCATCGTGTCATTATATAGATGGAGATAAATATATGTCAGCCCGTGAATGATGTACCCCGTGATTATATAAAGGTGACTAAGTATATAATCAGAGAGGCATAATACACGGGAAGAAGAAAAGGGAAAAAGGACTAAGGAGTCTGCGGTGGAATTGTAGATCACAAAATTTTTGAGTAGAAGATGTGAACTTGGTAGTCAATTTGTATTTTGGATCGTGGGTTCTCAAGCTGGCGGGTTCAAAATTGGGTGTCTGATGTTACGTTCCCTACAAATAGCACCCATAGTTATACGATATAAAAATTGATAAGCGAAGTTGCGAACTATAGATCTACAAATTGACAAGCGGAGTTGCAGACATTTCTTTGGAAATTACATGAACATTTAAAAGCATAGAATATAATAGTAATAACGTCTCTTACATGGGTTCGTGGAGAAAAACACAAAAAAATACCATTCCCAAATTAGTTTTCTTTAAAACAAAGGATTTTCTTGGAACAAGAAGCAGAGTTCGAAACCGCCAACCAAACAACTGTTGCCGTAAAATTGGCTAGGTATGGAAAACAACAACGGTCGGTCGGCTTCGTGGTGTCATTATATAGATGGACATAAAGATATGTCAGGCCACCAATGCTAGAACCCACAATGATGGAAAGGTGAATAAGTATATAACCAGAGAGCCATAATACATGGGAAGAAGAAAAGGGAGGAAGGACTAAGGAGTCTGTGGTGGAATTACAGATCATGAAAATTTTTGAGTAGAGTATGTGAAACTGGTAGTCAATTTCTATATTGCGAAGGGTCGGATGCCAACTGTTTCGTACCATTGTGTTCAGTTTTCACTAGTAAGAGCACAACCAATCTATATTAGGAACGAGAGGAAGTTAGTGAATATGGAAGGCAACAATAGATACTTTGAAACATTTGTGAATTGTGGTAGAACGAAGCTTCATGCCAACCCGAAACAGTATCCAAGAGTTGGACATTTCATGAACCCAACAACAGGAGGATGCAAAATAGGCTGAAAAAGTCTCCATAGAAGATGCTAGGCCTCGAGGTTCCAATTGTCTTGCTTCGAACATTTGAATGCATAAGATGTAACAAAGAAGAGAAGACGATGTGGGAATCTGATAGTGAATTTGTATATTGTGGAGGGTGTGATGCTAACTATTGTATACCTCTCTGTCCAGTTGTCATCACTGAGATCTAGTTTAGTATTGATAAAAAAAAAATAGATAGTGTTAGATACTTGAGATGGATTTCCATCCGTAAACAATGGAAATATCCACCCCTCTAGCCCTAGATTCCGTGTGTCAATTTGTATATCGCGGAACTGGGAGTGTTGTTTGGAGGACACAAAACAATAGAAATGAAATTTTCAATGAGGCTATCCCTAGATCTTCTTGTCAATTTGTATATCACAAAATTTTGGGTGCTATTTGTAGAGCACGGAACAATGGAGGCCCAATTTTGGGCCCCCCCGCCTGAGAACCTGCGATCCAAAATGTGGCTAGGTATGGAATATGAAATCTGTACATGCTCAATAAAATATCATGTCCATACTTTATAGTCCCATAATACAAGGAAAGAAAAAAAGGGAATAAGGACAGAGGATTCCACAGTTTTATTGTAGATCATACAAATTTTCCGTGGAAGATGTATATCATGGAAGGATGCAAACTTGTTTTGGATGGAAAGAAATAATAGATACTTTGAACGAAGTCAATGTATACAAGGAAACCGAGGTGGAATTCTAGATCATAAATGTTTTGAGTGCAAGATGTATATAACGGAACGATAAACAACTGGGTTCGTAAGAACCAACCCCGCAGCGGTGGCCATAAAATTACCTAAGTATGAAAAGGAACAGCGGTTGGCCAGATCTGTCTTGTGAGAATATGGATGGAGATGAAGACATGCCATCCTGCCAACTCTAGAACTGGATACCATAGAAAGGAGACTAAGTGTATATCCAGACAGAGATAACCAGTGGGAAGAAGAAAAGGCCAGTTTGTATGCGCCAACTCGGCAACCACACCCATAAAATTGCCTAGGTGTGCAAAGGAACAGTGGTCGGTCAGATTCGTCATGCGAAGATACAAATGGAAATGAATATATGTCATCCCCCGAACCCTACAAGCGCCCATCATACAAATACGACTAAGTATAAAACCAGAAATCCATAACGAATGGGAGAAGGAAAAGAGGAAAAGGGATAAGTATCTTACAGTAGAAAAACCTTTTTTTTTGGTTTATTAATAGTAATGTTTTAGAACCCCTGTTGGGTTCTCACTAGTAAAAGCATAAACTGCAGATTACTGAAGTTCTTTGGATGCAATATGTATATGACAAAACAAGGCACATATTGGTGGGTACCGCGAACTCGGGGCTTGGTGGCCAGATGATAGCCTAAGTATTGGTCAAGAGAAAGGTTTGATATCTATTTCAATAGTATTCATAATAATATGTATTAATGGAGAAAGTTTTCATATTTATCTCAATAGTATTCATACTAATTTATATTAATGGATTGTTTCTATTTCAAATGAAAATGATCTCCCAATTTGCAGGATGCTCTTCAGTTCGCAAATTTTGTTCAAACCATGACAATTTTGAATGTAACATGTACATAGCGCAACAAGAAACATGAATTTTCTTTGTGGTTTCAAAAATATAAACTCCTTATCATCTATTCATCTTGTATTTCTTGCAATGACATGAGAAAATGCCGACTCTCCATAAACATCAATATCTAAATTGAATTAAATGTAATGAAAATTTGGTGTTATTTAAGTAATTAAGACAGCTTCAGCTATCCCTTTATTAATGCCAAGCTTTTCGAAGGCCTAGTGAGTTATCATTAGTTAAAGCATAAATTGCAGAGCACCGAAGCTCTTTGGTTGCACAAACATAATTGCTTAAGCTTTGTAGAAGAGGAAATTTTTGTATTTATTCCAATAGTACTGATATTAGTATATATGTATGGATATTATCAAATAGAAGAATTTTCCTTATTGTAACTCATTAATTCATTCTATTTACGGGACCCGAAGAATGGAAACAGGATGCCTCCAATTTATTTCTTTAAATACAGAACTGGCACCACATAAGTGTGGCTTATGAAAAATTATTCTTAAATGTAAAATGTAAACAACGAAGAGAGCAGGATTTATTTAAATTGTAGTGGGTAGCGGAAATAAAAGCTTGTCGTCCATGTTCAATGACACAGGGGAAGAAGGCACACAATAAAATTAAAACAAATACCAGAGATTGGAAAATACTATTAAAAAAAAAGTGGAATTATTCTATATCTAAATAAGATGGGTTACAAAATACAGTTGAGGCTATTTTCCACAATGATTATTATTTCGCCTACCATCGACCAATAAAAAATATGTATATTGATAAATCTTCTTCACAGTTCTCTTGACATCCAAACCCTTTATTCGTAAAAAAACGAGTTCAATATCAATTTTGGGTTTTCTACTTAATAGTTGCTACCAACTACATCTATCCTAGATTTTTGAACACCTTGTCTCTTCCAGATATGGCCTTCTTGCAATCGTTGGTTATTCAACATTCCATTCTTTTTCAAGTAGTAATTTTCCTTTTCCCTCGAAAACTTGGGGTTCAAGGTGCTTTCCTTGCAATGTTCCTAACCCTTGACATCCGATACAACTTAGAAATGTGATTCAGGTCAATTTCAAAGTGGAGGAAGTCATTTTATGTCACTATAGCTATGGCAGGGGAAACAAATTCAAGTATGTTGTGACTGGTATTCTCCCTGTATTCGATCATCTATTTGGTTGAAAAGCCTTCCTGAATATTTGTATGTTGAACTTCTTTGCTTTATTAAAGTAAATTGGAAGAAACGTCCAACCCGGCTGAAAAAATGGAAATGTGTTGAGGTGCATAACTTCTCTGGAAAACATAGATTTGCCAAGTGCATCATCACCACAGGTCTGGTAAGTGTATCAAATGTTTCATATCGCATGAGAAACTTTTGTAGCGATAATATGTCATTTTATCCACCCATATAGTTTATGTTACCCATCTCTGGGTGCACTCATAAGTGGAGTAATATTTCGCGTCATTTACGAACATGAGGGGCCATTCTGCAAGCCACTATTAATGTGTCACCTTTGAGGAAGAAAAAATCTTGTGTGATTTGCAGAATTCGATACACTTGCCAAATATATGTTTTTGGAAGAATATATATACTTCAATGAAGAACTATTTTGCACATGACCTGAAAATCCATTACAACTCCCAGCAAGAAAATAGAGAAGTTAAACAAAGAAATCTCTAGGCAACCTTTTCAACCAACCAAAGCATCGAACGCAGGGAGAACAACAACCAGAACATACTTGTTCTTTTTTTTTCCTCCTCTCTGACTTTCTCTTCTATAACAGATTTCTTTTTTTTACTCAAAGCTCAGGTCACATAAAACCAGTCTCTCTTCTTTCATCTGGGCCTCAATCGCATCTCTAAGTTGTCTTACATGTCCATGACCATGAACATTAGAATGAAGGCACCCCAAAGCGCAACTCTTTAAATAAGTGTTTAAAATAAACGTTGGATGATCCTCCATAGATTTTGTGTTAATTTGTTCTAATGACAGATGTTCTTGATATTTTCACTTATTAATGCCAACCTTTCTAAATATGTACATTGAATAGTGACTATTAACACATATTAAAATTCCCATATCTGAGCATATTCTCAAATCTCACATCTAAGATATGCACAATATTAAAGAGGGACATGACGTGAAGGCCTCTGTGGGCGTCACATTCGTGGACTATGCTGAAGCTTTTAAGAAAACTAAAAGACTGCAAACAGGGTAAAAAAGAAAAAAATATATTTTTGCAAACTCAAAATTGAGGCAAAATAAATTACCAAATCCAATAATATCCGTTGGTCTATTCATTTTGATGGGAGATGTCCTCGACCTTTCCAGTTATTAAAGCCCATTTTTTCACACCTGTTTGGTTGGTTCTAACTTTTGAAAGCATAATCAATCTCTATTGGGAAGGGTGGAAGGTAGCGGGGATGGAGGGGAGAAAAAAATGATTTTAAATTTTCTGAACCTACAAAACTTAGCCAGAGACACACTTTACAAGAGAAAAATGAAAGGAAGAGAAAAACTATATCGCTCACAGAGAAAAACCTACTCTCATACCTATGAAACCATAGAAACACATAATCCATGGAAAAAGCATCGCCGGCTATGAAATATAGTTTGAGGCTGACACAGTTTCAATCACTATAGTAGAAACCCAAATGTCCAAACTGCAAGAACACGAATAGGCAAGCAAGAACAACAACAACTTGCAAATAAGAAATCAGTGGAGGTGCAAAAACCAAGCATGAACCAGTAAACCAACAATGTCGCTGAAACATATAAATTTAAAAAAATTGAAAAAAAAATGTACTGTAACAAGCCTGTTAAGTAAGCATTCAACGCTACCAATCCTATTAGGCGAACATTTAAGTCTATCAGAAATTATCTCTAATCATGTAACAAAAAAATGCAATGTGGCAGCTCTTTGGCATATCCCCAAAAAATTATTATATTTTTTTGTAACAATAGTTCAAACACCAAAGAATGTATTAGAAGGCCAAACTTTGGATATGCCACCAGATCAAACATTGCCATAGATTTACCTAGCATAAAATTCTAAACCAAACATTTGGATTAATGCTAGCATTAATCTACCTTTGACGAATGCATAAAAAAATATATGATTCATAAAGACCATATACGATCAAATACTTTGGATATGCCAACACATATAACATTGGGAATAGAGAAGCTGGCAATTTGACCTCCAATCCCTTGTCCAGTCAGATCATGACAAATATGGTACTTTTTTAAATATAAAAATCGATGTTTTCAGTTCCCTCGTTCCAACAATAGAAAATATGGAAATATTTTTGGTCCCTAAAATCCCGTTGGTTGCCGCCTACAATTGCATTGCAAAATGACTGCACAGTGTAAAGCCGTAGCGACTGCACATCAAACTCCACTGCTACCAAACAACAAATTGCATTAAATAGACTATGTCCACAGTTAGACACAACATTTGTTGCCATCTGTAAACCATGGAAATCTATGTGATGAGTAATTCATTCCCACTACGATTCAAGGTCTTTGCCAAAGAGGGACAAGTAAATATGAGGTACTTCAACATTGCATATGGACATTTTTCTTTATGGGAGTGGTTCATAATGACCACTGACAGCATTGGCATCATGGAACAAGATGCAATATGGATTGTCAGAGGCAGCTTTGTTGAATCGTAGATATCTTCTTTTTCTTGTCAATGACAATATTCCAACCGATATATTGAGCCAATTAGACAACCACCATATAAAAAATGTGTCTCCCCAAAGTCCCCTCTCATGTGCAGGCAGAGCTGGAGATGCAGACAAACACATCTTTGAAAAATACGTAGCGACATCATGTATTCCATGGAACTACTGAAGAAAATTAGATTCCAGTTCGTATTCATAGGAGTTCAATGCCTCTGCATCACCAATTTTTAAACAAGCCAAGAAATAATCTATCAATCCATTGCGTAGCTCAATTGAAGAATACCGTAAATGCAGCAGAACCTGGAATGTACCGAAAAGGAAATCCCCTGCAGTATACAAGAATACATCGAATCTAAAGACGCCATTGCTATGCAAAGCCACGTCAATGCTTCCATGTATAATGGACGGTGTATCTATTTCATACAACTCAACATCTATTACTTCTTCCATCTTTTCTACTCTGATTTTGATGTTGTTTGCTAGATACTTTCACTTTGTTCGAAAATAGAGAAAAGGGGAAAAAAAAATAATAACACCCAAAAATAAAAAAGGAAAGAAAAATAGGAAAACTACAATCCTGAAATTTGGTACCAAACAGAAGAAACAACGCAAATAAATAACACCATAAATTTACTCGGCAGAAAGACAACAGGTGGGCATAGTTTTCCAACCCACAAAATAAAATCATTCCCTGCATCTACACCATGGCCGATGTTTCCCTCTTCTAATAGCTTCAAACTACTTTTCGAGAACCCCTTCACATTGTAATTTTCCAAATAGCTATGAACATCGCAGCCGACATATGAAGACGCATGGTTTCCATGAACATAAATTAAGAGCAGAGACAAAGATGGTCTGCAACAAAATTTAGAGGCAGCAACCCCCACCACTAAAAAACAACAATAGGGAAACTTACCCATCAACGAGGGATGGCAAGAGGTCAGGCCAGAAAACTGGAAACCACAATAACAAGTCCAACAACTTGCAAAGTTGAAGATGTCCAACTGTAGGACCTCAACTTTGCAAAGTTGAATCAAACAAGAATAACAATCATGGAACCAAACAACGAACAAGCATCGACTGCTGAAGCAGCGATGTCGAGCATAAAAAAAATGGAACGAAACTGTATCCCAACACATTTGCACAATAAACATTTAACTTGTTAGTTAAACACTTAAGACTGTACAAACATTTAATAAAACAACGCATCATGGCAGGCCTATTCTCTCGAAGTGCACAACAATAAAACAAAAATCACACATACTAATATGCTAGACAATGTATTTTAGCTAGAAGAAATTGCTAAAGGAAACATTTGAACTAATGCTATCATTAATCCACCTTCGACCATTGCATAAGAAAATATATGATTCTAAAAGACCATATGCGATGAAATACTTTGGATATGACAACATATATAACATTGGGAATAGCGAAGCCGGAAAAAAGACCTCCAATCCGTTGTCCAATCACATATTGACAAACATGGTACGTTTTATTATATAAAAATCGACGGAAGATGTTCGACTACCATCAAAAAATGGAACGAAACTGTATTCCAACACACTTGTACAATAGACATTTAAGACTGCTAGACTTATTAGGTAAACACTTAAGACTGTCACGACCGTCTAAGGGCCTAGCCTTGTACAAACATTTAAGAAAAAATGCAGTCTGGCAAGCCTCTTCTCTTGAAGCACGCAACAATAAAGAAAAAATCAGACATACTAATATGGTAGACAATGTATTCAAGCTAGCAGAAAATTCTTAAGGAAACATTCAAACTAATGCTAGCATTAATCCAACTTTGACTAATGCATAAAAAAATATATAATTTGAAAATACCATATACGATTCAAATACTTTGGATATGCCAACAAATATAACATTGGGAATAGTGAAGCTGACAATAAGACCTCGAATCCATTGTCCAATCAGATCTTGACAAACATGGTACTTTCTATTCTATAAAAATCGATTTTTTCATTTCCCTTGTTCCAACAATAGATAATATACAAATATTTGTGGTCAATGCACAATTTAATACCAGGTCAACGATTTATCAATCACTATAATCCCTCTTTGCCTACTACAAGGACTAATAATACACTTTCTTATATCTATTCTCACCATATTATTTTTACATAATTTTAATATTTTTCATATTCTATCACCATATTATTTTTACATATTTTTCATATTATATCAAAATTTTAGAGAAGTTTACCAAAGTAATGATAATTATAAAATAAACTCTAGTTGAATTTGAATTGAAAAGTTGTTATTAATTATTGAAACATATTAATTATACGAGTAATTTTTTTTTTAATAATAATATTATATAAAAGTTGTTAATATTTTGAATGTTAAAGTACATCTTAAAAAGTTGTTATTTGCTGAGGTGGGATCAGCTCCGCTCCTTGGTAGAGGCACTCAAGCACCATGTGCATAATGAGTAATAGATATATGAGGTCTGTGTCATGTCTCTGATCTTGAAACCTCCCGTTTATATATATTACATTTATTTTTAATAACGATCTTGACATTTCTTACTTCTTTGACATTTTGTGAACTTATAATAATACGATAGATTTGTTAAATTTTGTGAACTTGTAATAATACGATAGATTTGTTAAATTTTCTTCTTGGATATTGTAACTTCCAATTCTTCCGGCCACGGAATAAATTGAAGTATGTCGTATTTGTGAAGTAGGTAATTTGTATTGGTTTTAAATTATATTGGTATTGAATCATCCCCATTTGTGTTTCTTAGCATTAAAATTAAAATTCACTCTTAGTTCCATTTAATTGTAAGAGGGTGGTCCAGTTATATAACGTTTGATTTTTTCAAATGTTAAGAACAGAAAAAAGGGAGTTTAGATAATATCTATCTTTTCCGATTTAGTGTGTGTATTTTTGTCACCAATGTTGTGTTATTGGTTACTAAAACATATAAACTTTTTGAAAACAACAAAGCTTATGGGTTCACATGGTTTTGAGAATGTAACCTGGGTGGGGAGGATAACGATCATTCCTCACAATCATCCAAGTTAAATCCAATTGACAAGAATAATAATAAACCTTTTACATAGATGATAAAACCTTGAACAAACTCATTTCTTTTCATTAATTAGACTTGTCTTTATTTTCTTACATATCTTGAATAACCTAGGGTATTAGGCCTAGTTCTGTATGGAGTAGTGCACCCTTATGAAAAGGCATGGTCTTTGAGATGTGTGCCATTTAGGACATGAAATCTTCATTTAAATTAAAAGTTTTGGAATTTTTCACACGAATCTAACGATATAATATGAAAAAATGGATGAAAAAATCCTCAGAAACTAGTATTTTATAGACTTAGCCACTCAAATATGAAAATCCAACAATTTCTCAATATTAAATAGATTTCGAGCACAATTAAACAGAAAAGAGTCAAAACGTAGAATTTTTAGACTATGGCTTTTGGAATGGCTCTAGCATAGGAAAAAGGTAGTGAGAAACGACCATCAATGTTGAGTGTTGATCTATAAGATGCATTGGAGCTATATAGATATTATTGTTGAGTGTTGATCCACAAGAAGAGTTGGATCTATATGGAGATTTGTATTATTGTTGTAAATTTAGTGGTTGATGTAACTTTTATGATGAGGAGTTGCCCATGTTTAGTGACTTGTGGTTGTAATTGTTGAAATTAC